>BMAV01008045.1:0-69197 GCA_019973955.1 Trichonephila inaurata madagascariensis | reverse complement strand
CGTATTTTCACCACCACCCATGCCCCCGGCAAGAAAAGTCACTGTCATTAACCACTTCACCAGAAGGGCGGCTAGTGTTTCAATGTAAAGTAATAATTTTCATTTAAAAATAAAATTCTACTTAAAGCTTTTAACTTTACTGTTGAATGTTTTATTAGTTAAGGTGGAGCGGGCGAGTTGGTGCGTTGAAAGGATAGGATTGAAATTCAATTTTTCCAGTTTATCACATAAGGTTATATGAAGATGCATCATTGAATAATAAAGCTTGTTTTCGTTCCCTTTTTAGATTGTGACAGGTGATGAGCCATCTTCCGACTTTCATGTCAAAGGTTCTGACAGCCCCTCTTTCCACTTTGCCCTGAAGCCCTTCGCTCCTGGAAGAGTTGGGCGCACGGCATCCGGCTGTCGTGACATCATCGGGGTGAGCCGCTGACCTTGTAACCATAGCAACGGGTCGGCAATACAAACAGCGTGGAGCTACCGGCCAATTAACACAATGTTGCACCGGCACCTCTATTTCGGGGGCAGACGCCTTCGCAGAAATTTCTTATTTCTTTTCGCAGAAATCTCGTTTGGGAAGGCCAAGTTCCTGTTTCGCATGTTCGTGCTGGTTTGGAATATCTTTTGTTTTCCTTGGGGGTTTTGTGTGCTTCTCGAGAAATTTGTTAAATTGAAACACTGTATTTGTTTTTGATATTACCATGCGAAAGATAAGCCTACGCGTCGTTGTGTAAAAATTACAGGGCAAGCGAATAGAAAATTATGGATTCTGCTTTAGATTCTATGGAAATTGAAGCTCGTTAACTTTTAATTAGTCACGCAGAAGAAAGTCGGGTGCCTTGCGTGCGTTGTGTTAGAACGTAAATGAAACAAAACTGCGCCAGTGAAAAACGCAACATGTTTTTATGTCTTAAATTATGCATTCAGAACATGGAATATTATATAGTATAGTATTTTATCTACTAAACAAAACACAAAGCACAAAAGGGAATATTAGAATATACTGGAAAAGATTTACATGTATATATGTTGATAAAAGAAACACGCAGCCAAATAAACTTATTTTAATATATATATATTTTGTCAGTTTATTTTTTCATTTAAGGCACAAAACAGATCTTTGTAAAGCAAACTGTATTGCAAATTCTCTCCACGTGAGCATAACAAAAGCAAAACTCTACTGTGAGAGAAAAAAACAAATGATAATTAAATACAGAACTGAATAGAACAGTCAATAAGGAACACTTTTGTTTTGCCTTCTGGACTACATCCGAGTTAGAGAGAGTTATATTTACGTCACTCTATAAAGCTGTACGAGGGCTATTAGTGACAGACCTCGTAATTTTCAACCCTGGTCAAGTTAAGAGGACGACACCAGAGCTGGCAATCCCTCTCCTAACTTCCATGCCACACCAACAGGAGGTCGTTTCAGCCTCGACATATTTGTTGTTGTTTCTCATCCCCGAGATCAGCAGAGCTAGATCAGGTCCATGAGTCCATTCACCCCGAGGAAGTCCAAAACTAATAGGGGATCTTGAACCAAGTCTTGCCTGGTAAGCCCTAAACAAGATAAAATGTGGCCAGGGGAGGCTTGAACAGAAGAACACTTAGGGAAAATTTCGAAATGTTTAATGCCATCGACAAAAGTCAATGACATCAGATGAAGTCACAAGTCAAGTCGACATATTTAACGTGCATTGGTCCCCTCTGCACGGCGAGGCTTCAGCGGTACTAGGATCGAAATGACATGCCAGCCAACGAATCCGTAATCTTGACCACCAGGTTATCGCGGCTTTAAGACTACATTCGATATATAGCCTTATGTATTAAACCAGCAGCCTAAATGACCTTGCGGGCCACTTAGGGAAAACATTTTAATCCCACGGGCCGCATATAAAAATAAATATCTTTATATTGGATTTTGACCCATTACAAATACTTATTAGGGTGAAAAACTAAAACAGAATGAATTATTATTGTTTTCATTATTTTTCATGTGTGTACAAACATAGATAATATAATAATAATAATGTAATGATCAAATAAAGTTTAATTTATTTAATTATGAGATGTTTGTTTCTCAACTCTCTTCCACTTAGTTTTTACAAGTGTGTGTTTGAACATCGTAATCGATGTTGTAGGAGTGAGTGAGTGAGTGAATATTAACGTCGCACTGTTCAGCTACACGAGGGCTTTTGGCGACGGACCACGTAATTTTGAACCATGGTCAAGTGACGTGGACGACACCTGAGCTGGCACCCCTCTCTAACTACCACACCACACCAACGGAGGACGTTTCAGCCTCGACAGATTTAACGTGCATCGCTGCCTACACGGCGGGTCTTTAGTGGTACGGGGCTCGAACTCATGACACGCCTGCCATGGTCCGATACCTTAACCACTGGGCTACCGCAGCCCTTCGATGTTGTAGGATTTCGTCCGCTAAGTTTGAGCGTGATTTATGTTTGATAAATTTGATTTTCGAAAAAAAAAACGATTCATAGATGTAGGTTGATTTAAAAGCGCTCGCTCAATTTTTCGTGCGAGATCTATGAAATTGAAAATTTTTCTTCTGTGATATTGTATTATTGCATTGTAAGTCAATTAGTTCCATTTGAAGATATTCTGGGGCCGACTCGATATCTACATGAAAAGTAGCTGAAAATTTGCTTTTCTTTTGCGTATTAGATGAACTGATACATTTTGAATTTTTAAAATTTTTTCATCATAGGAAAGTGTTGAGAGTTATTATTTTTCAATTGAGATTCAAATAATAATTTCTTCGGAAATTCTTTGATGTGATTAAACGTATCGGCTAAAAACATACATCCAATAACATTCATTATTTCTTAATTCTAATACTGGTATTTGCTTGTTATTCACAAAACGTTAATTTCATGACACATAAAATCGCTGTAAGCATCTTCCAAGACTCAATCATCTGACACGCGACTGAAGTATACAACGCGTTACCCTATACACAATCTAGTTCTTTTAGGAACTCCTTAAACTGTCGATGCGAAAGTGCGTGTGATCGAATATTGTTCACTGTTTTTATAACTACTTGTGTCGGTATAGTGGTTAGCGACGCTGACTGCGGTGCCGTAGGGACTGGGTTCGAATCCCGGAGAAGAAATGGATGTTTGTAAATGTATAGTGCCTTCGCGGCATGGGGGTACTCTAAATAGCCGTCGATCCGCAAGTCCTCGTGTGTGGTTGGTAGGGCAGAGAGGTGGGAGGCCCCCACCATCCTCCCCAGGTGTCCTCCCCTCAAAATTGGGGGTAGAAACGGGCCAAATCAAAGTTGTCACCCCATGATGCTCAAAGCTACGGCTAACGACAGGCGTCACTTAGCCCTTTGCCATGATGAATTTCGTGGGCCTTGATCTGGCCCCTTTGCCCCGATCACATCAGTAACAACAACAACATAACTACTTGCATAACATGATTCTTGGGAACATAGATTTCGTTAATAAATCTAACAGTGGATTATAATTAAGTAATCTCTTTCGCAGCAAATTAATTTTGTAGTTGGGCTCTATTTTATCGATCAGTATTTCTGTGCTCCTTTCACTTTACCAATCACAGCAGTAGCCCCATCAATTAATATTCCAGAACACGTCGCTTTCGCATAAACAGTTTTCAACAGCGTGTAAATGGTCTCTCTCTTCCCCTGTTATCGTACCTTTCAAACATATGAAATTTAGCATTTCTTTAGTTACTTGAAATATATATAAATCACATTTACTCTACGAACGAATACTACAAGTTAAGCTGTGTCTGAAACGTTTGTACTTTCGACAAATGCCAAGGAAGAATATTTCATACCTCGAATTAGTCGCTTCAATACAACACTGTTTATTTCTAAATATGTATGAAAACAAAAGCAATGTGATAAAATAGAAATGCAGTCGAACCTCTATATTGCGAATTTTTCTATATAGCGAACTTTTTCCTGAAACCTTGAACAATTCACGATTTTCTTCGTAAAAATAACCTCGCGAAGTGCATTTTCTATATAACGAACTTTTTCTTTGTGATTCAATTTTTTGTTCTCCCTTTTTTTAAAGTATTTCTGATAAAATTTCAAGTTATTCTCTCTTTAACACATTTTATGGTGGTCATAAATCTTGAACTGGTTTTATTATATCCTAACTCGCGGAGAGCCATAGAGTTCTGGACGTTTCATCCAAGAAGTGCATCCTTTAACTCCCATCACTCAGTTCACTAGAAACATCTTCGATATCCTCTTTCACCCTCAGTGGAGTTGTCCGTGTCCCCATGTTCTAATTATAAAGTAATGTATGTTTAATATTACTTGTATGCTTTAAATTAAAAAATGTCCTTAAAATTCATGAATTTTAGTACAAAATTATTTTTTTTTAATATTGAAGATCAGTGAATTTTCTTCGACATTCTTTTTTCTTGTTTTCCTTGCAGTTTTTCTTTCTTTCTTTCTTTTTTGATGGGTAAGATATATAAAATAAACATATATTAATTTTAAAAAAGGTATGAATAATTACTTTTTTTATAATTCATAGTGTTTATGAATTTAAAATTTGTTTTATGTGGTTTATATATAAAGTATATTAATAGGTGGAACCTCTATATAACGAATTTCCCCTATAACGAACTTTTTCCCGGGATTTAGCAACTTCGTTATATAGAGGTCCAACTGTAGTTATGGGATTTATTTGTTATAAAAGTTACAAAAACAAAAATGTTATACAAAATAATCGTATTTTGTAAAGTTGTAATAAATCTCGTGGACCGCAATCAGCCCCCGGTCAGCGGGTTCCCTCCCTGTGTATTAAACAGGGATGCAGTTTACCTTATATCTAAACCTATTTGTATAAACTACCTCAGGGAAATTAGCTTGAACTCCCAGGAATAATGAAGAATAAGATCAGACATTAATTAATCACTTAAAAACTCATGAATTTTTTGTAACTCCATAAATTGTGTAAATCGGTATTTCAAATGAAGATGATGGAAAGATAATATAAAGCCTAAGTAGAATTAACAGATGTATTATGTTTTTCACACCACACTTAGAAAAGTATTTTTTTTTTTATTATTATTGAAAACAATTATAAAATTCCCTTGCACCACAAAGTATCACTCAGGGATTACAGAAGTAAGCATTAAACACACATTCAAGGGAGGGGGGAAAAATTGAGGTTAAGAAGAATTACAAATATTTACAACAAATTCACAGAAATTTTTAAAAGCATTTCTGGCGGAAAGAAGTTGGTGAAAATTCGGTGGCCAATTAATGTTAAGTCTCTTGAAAGCCAGTCTTATAATCTTTCTCTCTCTGACATCCTTGGAACACAGAAGGATTACATAAATTTGGCTACTTTCCCTCGCCACTAATATTACAGTCACAGGAAGCATTAGCGAAATCAAATTAAATTTGTTCAAGTAGCTTTTGAAATTACCATGACCAGTGAGAAATTGGGTTATTTTGTAGTTAGTGTAAAAATGAGGGCATGACAGTCTCTTATTAACGGTTGGAAAAAATTTCTTTGATAAGCTCCCTTTATATTAGAAATAAGATATTCTTGTTTCCAAGACTTCACCATTTTTTCTTTCGTGATCTTCTTGTAAAATGATTTAGGAATATTAACGGGGCAATGTCACTTTTGCGCTTGGTTGCAGCCTTTGCAAGCCAATCGGCTCGCTCATTCCCAAGAACGTATTTGAAATGTATCGGCGACTAAACTCGTTTTTCAGAACCATGGTCATGTGAGAAGGATGACAACTGAGCTGCCACCCCACCACTCTCTGAATTTCCGTATCATGCCAACGTGAGAACTTTAAGCCTCGACAAATCTGATGAAATCCTGAACAGGATAATTCTCCAAGTGAATCAATAAAACAATTATAAATTTAAATTTTTCCAAATGATAACATTTTCGTAAAAACATTTCATTTTTTTAAAAATATAACTTAAGTTAAATAAATTACTTGTTGAATTGATATCATAATAGAAACGTTCTACTTGGAAATGCGAAGACTACAGGCCACGAAGTTCGTAAGTTTAAAGCAGAAATTAAAAATGTAAGCATATTCTTATTGAAATTTCACAGTACAGTAAGTACATTCATCACCATATATTTAAATAAGGATCGAAATTAATTATTTTTATGATTCTTTATAGGTGGACAAAAAGTTGTAGGTATAAAATAATTACAAATAAATTAATTTTAATTATTCCAATCAGGATTTTGTATGTTAACTTTTTAAAAAATCATGAACACAATGTCAATATCCATAGGAGTTCCTTTTCTATATAATTCTGGACTATTATATTTAATTAAATAGACAAGTGCATCTCTGATAGCGCAAAAATTAATGAAGACAGTGAAATTATATTTTTCTTTTTATTTTTAAGAGATTTTTTTTTTAGGTCTAAAATTAAATAAGTGAATTATAGTAAAGTAGACATAAAAAATATATTCACAATTCGTAGGAAAAAAGTGATTCGATCGAAAATTTTCTTACTTTTTGGCATTTGTGATGATTCTGATGCACTTTGTTCCATTAAAAAAATACGACAGTCTAGGTCTTAAAATTGTGACAAAATTCCACATAAAATTTAACATTATGTTCACTATTTCACAAAAAAGACGGGAAATGGAAGCCTTAACATGTTTAGTACGATGTGTACGCACAAAATTTAAACGACAATAAGCAAAAACTTATAACTTTTTTCGTAGCAACATATGGAACAATTCAAAGTGCTCGGTAAATGGTAGCAGTAACATATTATTTAATAACATATGTAAGCACAAAAACAAATGATAGAAGGCAATATTATAATTATTGTCGTAAGCAACAATATGGACGAATTCAAAATGGCCGGTAAATGGAAGAATTTGTTTACTGATAATTGTTGTCATAACAAAATTACGGAATGAGTTCCTACGACATATGCCGACATAAAAAGAAATTTTTACTTAAATTCTTGTAAAAAAGTATTCTTATTCTTTCGCTGAAATCATAATTTCTTAAACTATATTTTAAAGTAACAAAATATGAAAAAATATTACATTTTTACCTTTCACCGGACTTGAAAAAGAGAATAAAGATCTGAATTAAAAGGTAATTCAAAGCAGAACGTTTGGGAAACATTGTGTTAAAAAATTAACACATTAGGATTTAGAAATGGCAATTGATTCAAAAACAGTCATCTGCCTTTTACTACAGTGTATGATTTATGAGAGTTACTTAAGTAATTTTTTGATTCTATTACGCGCATTGAACCCAAAAAAAGAATCACAGAGCATATAAGCACGTAATAAAAAAAAACCTTTTTAACTTGGAAAATTGTTCGCCAAGGGGTGTGATTAATATACAAGTACAAATACAACAATCAAGTTGAAGATAAAAAGAGAACAGTTCATTTTTAACAAGGTAGCAGTCATCCTCAGAACTTATTTATATAGTGGAACAGCTGACATGAATGGAGGACATCGAATTATATTTCAACCTATTGACTGTTAAGAATTATATTTCAACCTATTGTGGACAGTGCTGTGTCGGACGGCGACATTTTACGGTTCAGAGCACATTTTCCGCGGGAAAAAAAATTGTTACAGCTTTCGAAGTCACTGAAAATAGAGTTGAACTGGAAACCCAAACAATGGTATGATGAGCAACAATCACGAAACAATCATGACATGAAAGTCTAAAATAATTATCCATTGACGAAAAATTTGGATAAAAAATTCCTGCTGAATTTAAAACAAATAAAATCTGAGCGGTCATAAATATAACATATATGTAAAAATGTGAGATGGCGAAATTGAGGTTTTATTTCATTTATAACAAATATTTTTTTATCTGCTTCTTCAGATATAATAGCAATTGGAAAAAATAATTTGTAGGAAAAAATTGTTATGAAATGAAAATAATAATTGATGATGCAATTTATAACTACGTTATAAACAGATTACTAATTCCGTAAGATATGATTTTTCTTCTGTAAAAAAAGTACGACCAATGTTCATAAGATATACATTCAAAGATATCTTTTAAGTTAAAAGACATGTAGATAATATAAAAGTTTTCTCTATTATTTTCTCAAAAAAATTATAGTTATTATTATTACTTATAGCCTAGTACAGGTGTGAGCAAACAGCGATCCACCAAGACAGTAAAAAAATCGCTTTGAACCAAGATTTCTTTCATGTGCGTGACCAAAGATTCTTCTCGCGTATGCCACAATTAGGAAAACAGAATACTTTTATTCCAGTATTAGGAAAATAAAGTACCAGAAAGCATTTCTCTGCTAAGATTAAAGATCATGCAAAATGTCGTAAAGGTATCGGATATCTGTTTATAGGATGAATTTATAGGTGCCAGCTCAGGTGTCGTCCACGTCACTTGACCATGGTTAAAAATTACGTGGTCCGTCGCCAAAAGCCCTCGTGTAGCTGAGAAGTGCGACGTTAATATTCACTCACTCAGGCCATCATTGGCACCAAGATAAAAACAGCTTTCATCGGAGAACATAACAGATCACCTTCCCATAATCTCTTGCGTAGCATCACTCGAGTCGTGGATATCAGTGATTTGGAGCTAATGGTACGAAAGCTACAGGGCTTATGGCTCGGTGTTATACCTCAAACAATCAATTTGTTACAGTTCACTGTGTCATTCTGATGCCAATAAAAGCTGCACTTTATTTTGCAAGTACACTAAAATACTCCACAGCCATGCGGTGAATACGGCGGTCTCTGTCAGTGGTGACCCGTGAGAGATTGTACCTCGGTTTTCTTTTCGGAACCACTACTGCCAACAATCATGCACAGTCCTACATTCTATCAAGTCTTTCTACAGTATTGCCGAAAGAAAATCTACCTTTTCTTACCCTTATCACAGGACCTCGTTCAAACTCAGTGAACTGTTGATAATGGCTTCTTCGTCTTCTTAAAGGCATTTTTGACTAATATCAATTCACTACGTCAGATCTCAACGATAAATAACTCTCATGAACTTCATTGCACGCATTTAAAGCAAACCTGATTCGTATATTCAAAATGGCCCTACTAGCACCACACCTATGCACCTAACGTGAAATTTGAATCAAAGTCATATTTCAGATGTCTAAACACGTGTACTAAATTTCGTTTATCTAGCGCAATTCCTTGAGGTTGGGATCCTTATTTCCATCAGTGTATAATTCGATTTTGTGTCTTCTACGCCGGATACCTTATTCCTGAATTCCTCCGGAAACACTTCTCATGGCCTTGCCTTTAAAGGCATCCCAAATACCTTCCTCCTTCGAGATCAGTCCAGGGTCTCGAAATACGTTAGGACGGTATGGATGAAAGTCCAGAAGAGTAACAATTTTATCTTTTTATATAAAAATCCAGGTATAAGTAAACTCTTCAATCCATAAAAAGCCAGTGGAGTAACGTACACCCACTAAGCTTTGGACCCAGGATTCTAAGGGGCCCAAAGCCTGACTTTGCTGGGTGAGGGGCTAATATCTTTAGTTACGCCTCCGTAAAAAGTTTTATTTTCAGTAAAAATTCATCTCTTTATTTAAGGTATGATACGAATTTTTTAAAATTAAATATTGGCCTCAGATAAATGAAATCTGTAACCATTACAAAATTTATAATCCTCTGTTAAAAGATGATTTGGGGAGTGAGAATAATGCCAATAGTAATCATATTAGTTTTATATTGGTTAAGAATAAGGTTCTTATTGATTTAAACTCCTTCCGAATAGCTTGAAACGTTTCTGTTAAATAACTTTTACTTCTGGTCTCAACAGTACTATATCATCTGCTAATGCCAGAATCATGATTAATATAAATATCAAACAGAAAGAAACTTTTCATGGAGTTACCATCAAAGTAAAATAATAAAGAAAAAGTCATTTCTTTTTCCTGAAAATAAAAATGCATAGCATATTTTCACGCAGGAGAAATTAAGTCACCCTTGAAGGAGCATCATAAAACGTTTCCGTATTTTGAATTTCTCTGCATGGATAATGAAGCATGTGAAAGGTTTGTATAAAATGAGAGTGTAAAGAGCAATATATAAAAAGTTCTATAAAGCCAACTTAATTTTATCTCTTTCAGGGATTTTCTTCACCTATACATTTCAACCTTAAGGTATCCGACTACGTTCGGAATCGTGATTTTGCAAAAGCCTATAAATGGATAATATTTATGATATTTAGTGTCAATTAGATTAGAAAATGTATATAAAACTGTTTTAAGAATAGTATTACAATAAAAAATTATTTAAGTACGATATTTTGAAAAAAATGAACATATAGAATGACCCATTTTCAAAATATTCTCCTTTAGTGAAAAATGCTTCTATTATATAATAATATTTCGCCTTTATGTAGCTCAGACCTCTGTACAGAGGTGCAGCTAGAATTTTTGAAAAATATGACTTACAAGTGGGTTTATCCATGTTTTACTACAACAGATGAGAGAAATTTTAAGAAAAAAACGCCGATAATTATTTCAATGGGTTGTAACCTGAAAATGTGAATTTTCAAAATCATAGTTGAGCCCCTCTGTACAGAGGTCTGAGGCCATACAGGCAAATATTATTATAATAGAAGCATTTTTCACAAAAGGAGAACATTTTGAAAAAAGATTCTTGCAAGTTAATTTTTTGCCGAAATATTGTATTTAAATAAATTTTTTTGTCAAAATGTGTCCTTAAAACAATTTTATACAAGTATTCTAATCTGAGTGAAACTAAATATCATGAAAATTATCCATTTATGCGCTTTTTTAAAATCACGGTTCCGAACGTAGTCGGATACCTTAAAATTCTCTTCACCAATAATATCAGAACAATGTATGAAGCTATATGAGATGTTGCTTGTGAACATCTCATTTTGAAGCAACACAAATGTTACTGGAGATGAATTTCATATTAGTACTCAAGGAAAGAGAACGATACATGAGCAGAAATATAATCGTACGAACTTAAAAGTCAAAATAAAGTGGGGAATTGGATCTTTGACAGATTTAATGCACATCAACCCCTCTTCACGGCGGGTCTTGAATGACATTAGGACTCAAACTTGAGATTCAAAATGTACCGAAAAAATTTATTAGGGGTTATATATTTCTATATTTTTAAAACTTGAACAAAACTATTCTGATGTACAGAAGGTCGTTCACACTTTATGGGAACGATTTTGTAATTCATTTTCTAGTTCGCATTTTGAGATAAGACTTTGGCAACTTTAGAATAATCGTCTGTTAAAGTTTTCTTTTGATTGGAATGCAAAATAAAAGATTTACTTTAAAAATGGCTACTAAAATTGATAGATGGTTCGAAGGTTAAGTAACTGCGCTTTGAGAGGAAAAATATTATTTTCAACAAATTAAAAAGCGGTGTAAAAATCTTCGTTATTGCATTTTAATGAAAGTTATTTATAATATATAAAATTTGAAAGGAAAAGCGTGTAGCTGAAAGTAAGAATGAAACATGACCACAAAGTTTCATCCTAAAACTATTCAAAAGCATACAAATATGAAAAAAGTGAAGTTTTTGATCCTGAAAGAAAATCCGCCGACTCAAAGACTCATTGCATCGAAACTAAGAATGTCTTCCAGAACTGTAATTAAAATCATTCATAAAGATTTAAAGTTAAAACAGATGTTTAAACCTAAAGTTTGTTTCCTTTTTTTAAAACATATTGCTAAAAGAAAAGCAAATTGTTGAAAATTATGTTAAAAACATTTAACTGCAGAAAAATGGAAATTTGTAGTAACACTCGATAAGGAATGGGTAGATTTAAGTGACTGTAGTAAACGAAGATCAATTTTCTATAGCTAAACTGAGAGACGGGAATGACCCGTACAAAATGGCTTCGTCATTGTATAGTAAAGTTCCCAAAGAAGTTTATGATGTTTCCAGGATTTTCTAACAACGACAAATTAGGAATGAAAAAGGAAATTAGGAATTAATTTTGACTTTTACTTAAAAGTCAAAATTAATTCCCTCTACTATCAGCAGAATACTTTAGAACCAATTTTTCAAGAAGAAATTCCAGCTTTATATGGAAAGGACATAGATGTAGTTAAGCTTCATATGGACAAACACCACACACACGTCTAAGCCAACTACCGCTTATTTAGCAAAGAAAGAATCAGAAACAGGAATAAAAAGTATTTCATTTGATAAAAACTTATTACTCTACGCTTCTCTAATAGACTTCTGTGCTTTAGGTTCATTAAAACGGCATCTAAGAACACTGAACGGACTCGAGAGGAATGGAGTAAAATTTATTTGACAGTACTAAGAAAAAGCTTACTTTCATGAAAAATTTGAGCTAAAGCTATTGTCAAGAATCATGGCTATCAGACAGAAGCAAATTTTCACAAAAAATACGGTATTTATCGATAAAAATTCGTTTCCATAAAATGTGAACGACCTTCTGTAACACAGAAAATATAACGTTAGCCAAAATATCATATATCACAACGGAAGGTTCAAAATCTCAATTCATTATATGAGTTCGCTTTTATATACAGGGTGACTCGCTACCAAACCGACAAACTTGCAAAGTGTGTAGGGAATACAGAGATTACTCGGAATCCCATAGGAATACAGGGTCGCAAATGTCGTAGTCGCGAGATATGTTACAAAAGAAGCAGAGAAAAAGAACAGAAACACATTGATGGGACAGAAGACATTTTATTGAAAGGTTGTAATATAACACGGGCTCGAAAGTGTATGGACATCTAGGTTCACATACAGAGTTTAGTGTCCGTTCCTTCAGTTGAAGGGATCGCTCGAATATCTGTAGCAGTGCCGAGAGGATAAGGGGCACGCTAGGAGTCTTCCAGAACGTAAGGAATTTCATCAGGGGCGTAGCTACCGCCGTATCAATGATACGGGTCCCCCAAGCCACAGGGGCCCCAACATGTGTAACTGCAGTCCTACCAACAAGGCTCCCATATCTAAAAAAGGACCCCGGAGAAATTTTGATTCAGGGCCCCCTTGAAGCTAGCTACGCCATTGAATTTCATGCAGGCCTACCAAACAACTTCTGGTTCGAGCACCAGTTGTAGTACAACTTTTCAATAAAATGTTTTCTGTCTCATTCTTGTGTTGCTGTTTCTATTCTTTTTCACTGCCTTTTTGGACCATATCTCGCAACTACGGTATTTGCGATCCAGCATTCCGATGTGATTCCGAGTAATCTTTATACCTCCTGCGCTCCTTTCAGGTTTGTCGGTCTGGTACAGTGAATCACCTTTTATGTATAATTTTTTAGAATAAAAGGGCCCTTACTTTTAAGAACTAATTTGAATATAATTTTTACTGATATAAGTACGTTTTAAGAGAAGATAATAATTAATACACGGGTAAAGAACCTCGAATAATCTATTTGAAATAGTAACAAAACATTGGCAAAAAAAGTTTCAAACATATAAGTGTGTGACGGGCTTTCATCGCGATTTCCATTAACGTCCTCTTGAGGTTCTTTGGGGCCAGAATGGCAATTCTCTCCAACCAACTCCAGTAGAAGAACGTGTGTATATGTAAATTAGGAATCTTATAAATAGTAGAAGTTTAGCGTTCGCGAGGTGGCTATGTGAAGTTGCTATATGAGGTCTATGTTTATGATTAGAAAAGTTTAAGTTGGAGTTAGAGGAAATTACAAGCTCAAGATTTAACCTACCCGTACCTGTGCCTTCAAGATAAAGGTGGATACCATTCCACAAGGATTAAAGCCATTCAGTACGACCAAGAGAGTAGCTCTGTTACCTAGGATTTAGCAGTAAGCGTCTTCAATTAAGATATAAGGAACTACGTGTATTAAGGAGATTAGCCGTAATCTGTAAAGATAGATATAGTGGTCAATTACGCGATTATTTGGTAATACGAATTGTGTCTTCTCACTCCAGATCCGCTTTCTATAATTATTATTATCATTGTGTATAGTGATTAAGTTAAGATCTTAATAAAGAGATATTAAGATGACTGAAACGTCTAGTTCTTCGTTCTTTCCTACAGATACAGATCGCGTAGATAATGTAGAAATGGGGCACCCACGGGCCCATGCCTCACAAGTGTCAAATAAATGAGGCACTAAAAAACTTAAAAGTTATTCTTTTGATTGAAAACTGACCATGTCAATATAACGGATATGATTCGACTTAATGCTTTCACACCAGTGAATTTTATTTATGTTAAATAAATTTCAATTAAGAATCTTTTGTGGTTTATTCTTAAGCAAATTGTAGAAGTCCTTGAAACAACTACTGCAAAGAAAAAAAGAACGCAAAAACTGAAAAACGGATTAATTTGACGAAATAAAATTTCCCTGTTTAACGCTACTGGAAATGGGACCTCTCGGAGGCCCTTACTGTGAGTTCTTTGAAGTGAAGAAGGAGTATGATCATGGGCGTTGTTCTGTGTAACAGGATTTGCTTCCTGTTTACTCAACCAGAATCCCGCTGACTTGAAACCTTTCACATCCGCTAAAAGATTTTCTTTTAGAAAATTCAAAATCACACACACACATGATATATATACCGTAAAATCCGGCGTATAACGCGCACCTATATTTTTATGCAGCATTTTTGTTTTTAATTTTTAGGTATATTCCCCGTATTACGTGCACTCCCTTTTTTACGAAGGAACCTGAAATATATAAGTGCAATGCTCTTATGTTCTGAAGTCTCATTTATTCGATTATTCGATTCCCTTCTGTCTAGTGTGGTGGTTTGGAGAAGAGGAGCCATCTCAGGTGTCGTCCTCGTTACTTGAGCTAACTTCAAAATTATAAGGTCCATCACCCTCACGTTGCTTTACAGTGCAGTGTTTCTCAAACTGTGGGGCGCACCTCTCTAAGGGGGCGTGATAACCCTACAAGGGGGGCGCGAGTATGTCGAAAATAAAAGATTATTTTTAAAAAATTATTGATTTACTGAAAGGAAGCAAGACAAAATACATTTTGAAGTAATAAAAAATAAAATAAGCATTTACATTCATATAAAACACTTATAAATGTATCAGTGCTGCACAATGTGTTTCATAATTAATTTAACCACACTAAGTTAAGAACAAGATTAATAATTACCATTGACCCTATGGGCATGACATAAAATTATATACTTATCTTGATAATTTGTACGGTTTATAATTAAAGTTATACTGTAGCTTTACGTCAAAGTATATTATTATTGAATTCAATACATAATTAATTGTATGAAGGGGGCGCGATGAAAAACTATGACTGAAAATTGGGTCGCAAGTATAGAAAGTTTGAGAAGCACTGTTATAGTGCGACGTTAATTTCACTCTCATTCACTTAAATGCCCCTCCGGGATAACGCATCGATCTTTCCTATTGTTGATTCTCCTCCTTATCGATCAATTATAAATTCTTTCTTCCTGATAGACGAGGGATATATATTTGCACAAAAATAGTTTACATTTAATTACTATTAGTACAATCTCTAGTCAAATATAGCTCTTACATCAATAAAACCGAGTGTCTAATTTTATAGCAATTATTTCTCTAGACTTACAAGGGGAACAATTCGGTAATATCATTCAGTGGTAATCTCAATAGTTACAAGCAAAATGAGATTCGTTCTTTTTTTCTAAATCCACGAAGATCAAAAGCTATGTTTAATTGTAAAAGCATTAATTTGTAATTGATTTGTGCAAGCGTACTGACCCTAAGCTCAAAAATGTTACTCAGATTCCTTTCTGTGCCATGAAGCATCCCATCTATTCACTAGGAGACAGTAAAATTTCAACATTGTTGTATCTAATGAGATTTAAAACAAATGATTCATTATGGAAACAATCTTTAATTTAGTTTTGCCCATTCCATTAGAAGTGTCACGTGAATCTAGAGCACTGACCTTAATTTTTCACAGCTCAGTCAAGCCATTTTATGGCTAAGGTTCATCAGTGAGGTTATTCAAAACAATAGATTTCTGGACAATGAAGTGAAGAGAAATAATAATCGGAAATGGGAGGTGGGGTTCAAAAGGGCCGAACAATTGCAGCGCAATTTCACTCATAGTTTCATAATCACTGAACTGAGAGTAACAGAATGAGGCGGGTTAAGCGTATGTGTTCATATTTATATCTCGGTTAAAAAACACACCCGAATCCTGCATGCAATCTTGTTCCTTTGTGTCATTTGGTAATTGTTTGATACAGTTTAAGAATATATAATCTAGATTACTCTGTTATATAAAACTTGCACATAGTATTCTAAAATCAATTTTCAAATAGGTGCTTTTATTTTTTAGTATAATTGGTAGCAATTCCGATATTATATTTTCAATAACTATATTTAAAAAACACCTTTTATACTAGATTCTTAAATAAATTCATATAGCACGTTTACAAGAATGGGAACTTGATATATTCAAAAAAAGAAGGAAAAGTTGAAAAGATATTTCAAAAAATTATGACTGTAAACGTACTTCAATTCTGATACTAATACGTGCTTCTCTGTTTCAAATGCACATATAAAAAACTGAAGCCCGTATAGGGATACTATGAATTATTTAATTAAACGAAATAGTACGTGTATAAGTTTTGAAGAGTTGGACCTCAATGAAGTGAATCTAGTTGCTTTTTTTGGCTGAAAAATCGATAAACCTATTTTCAGTGTCAAGGCCTTTGGTAATACACTTTTTAAACTGATACTAAGAGCTTTACAGAGAGATAACTCCAATTAACTTTTCGTGGATGAAAATTCGTACTGCGCAGTTTTTCATTCCAAGAATTTGTTTTATGAAATACAACGAAAAATTCTTAAGTGTCGATAGTGTTAAGCTGGAAGTATAATCGAAATCATTATTGCAAGACAAAAAGTGATTGTTCTCATTTTGTTAATTTTGAATTGATGAACGAAAATTTTGATGTTTACTGATCATAATTTCAGAAGTTTCAAACTGTGATCATCTTTAATTGATCTTAAAGCGTTTGTTGCTTAACATATACACTTCAGCATAGCATTGTTTAAGAATAATTCTCACTGTAATAAAATTAAGGAAATAGATAAAATAGAGAGAGAGAGAGAAATCACCGGGGAAATAGCTGTGAATAGTTTATCAAAAATGATACAGCATTTTTTTCTGAAGAATGTTATCATTTTAAATTTGAGTATTGTAATAACAATAGATTAAATGTGATTTCTAAGAAAATTCTTTTGCACATCTATTATAATTAATGTTCTAAATTACAAGTACAGTTAAAGACGACTCGGTAAATCTTATTCTTTACATTATTATCCTTCGACTGATATATCACTTTTGTATAACAGAAAATTAGAAGTTGAAAAAAAACTTCATTTGAAAAATGTAAATTAACAAATAAGACAATTGACCCTCCTCCCCCCCCCTTTTTTTAAAAAAAAAAGCTAAAAAAGCTTTTAGATAAAAACAACAAAAACAAAAAAAAACTGTTTTTAAAAGAGAAAAATAACTATAAAAAAAGGTGTAATATATAAAGCAGGATATTACCGAAGCATTATAATAAGCAGCATTTCTCAAACTGTAAGGTGCGCCCCCCAGGGGGGAGTGATAATCCTACTAGAGGGATGCAAACATATCGCAAAAAAAAAAGATTATTTGAAAAAAATATTAATTAACTAAAAGGAAGCAAAAGGAATTATATTCTGACATAAAGAATAAAAGGCATATTTACACTGATATAGTATACTTATAAATATCGGTACTGCACAATGTATTTCATCATTAATTTATCAAGACTAAGTTAATGGGCTAAGTTAAATATAAGTTAATTTAGCACTATATGCCCACATTGCTGTGCCTCATTAATGATACAACATAATTTTTTAAAGAATAAGTCAAAAAATTAACATAATTTAAGTATAGTTCATTCTAATAAATAAATAAATAATATATATATTTTTTTAACTCTAATTTTTTGAAGACTGTAATAGAAGTGTACTACATTTTTGAAATTTTAAAGCAACAAATTCCAAGCTGTAATTTGTATTTAATCGTATTTACGAACCGTAACCATAGTTAAGAGATTTTCCTTAAAAGAAAAAAAAAATTAAGGGTGGTATACACGTAATTTACGGTATACAATCATTTCGTAACTCCTCATCCGTTTTTCAAAGATGTGCGTTCCCATGCTATTTAATAAATCTGTTTCGATTCCAGAAGACCTAAATTTTAGGTAGATATGCTTACAAACTGCAGTCTGTACTTTTATCTAAGTGACTTTTTTCCCTGCCATACAAATTGTTCTGGAAATACATTGGCATAAAGGGGTTTAACTCATAGAGAGAACGAAATTACTGAAAGGTAGTGAAAAAAAGAAATAAATCTTTGGTGTGATGTTATATGCTTCAATTGAAGAAACATGCCTTTTGTCTCCTTTGCCAGAACAGAAAAACGATGTAATAAAGGGTAATGTTTGACTTTCAAAAGGAAAGGAAATCCAATAAACTGGGCAACATAAACTAACCTCCCGAGACTTAAATGTTTTACAAATCACATAACTCCGAATGAATATGGGCTAAAAACGCGGTTTGTGTTTTCGAGGAATTCTAACAAACTCCATTAACGTAATGAGATAAAAAGGAAAAGTCATAATTACGTAATAACACAAATAAACTCAAATGAAGTTACGGTAAGAATGCAAAGCAATATGCTGAAGCTATAATTTATGTGGATTTCATGTTATTAAAATACAACTCTTGTGCTTATAAAGGATATAGTACTACACTATATGCGGACAGGGCTGTTATTACGTTTTCCCTCTGAGAGAAAACTCTTCATCCTATTTCACTAGGGAGGGGTTTTTTTTTTTTTACCTTATGCGAGACTTGGACATGATCGCCATCAGCACTATGACGGGAAGCCCAACGTAATTTAAAATCATAATAAAATTTGCAATGATTTTTTAACAGTATTAACTGCTGCTTCGTCGCCGAGTCCGGAACAGGAGACCAAATGGTCTCCACACATGTCTGCAGCATTAGAGAATTGACAAATTGTGGAATCTGCAAAACCAAATCTGTACAGTTATGAGCTTAAAGTTAGCGACATCAACAGGTCTAGACAGGCCACGAGGAATGGGACTTTCTGTTTAGGAACTTCAATTCTTCCCGAATCTTTTCTCGAAAACGAGCCTTAAATCTAGTATGGGTGATCTCTTAGCACTTTGGTTGCAAACAAGAGGATCAGGTTGGGGAAGAGCCGAGCAAAATTTAGTTAGTGTGTCAGCAAACTCATTATCCAAGATTCCACAATGGCTTGGAATCAACTGCAGGGTGACATTGTGACCATTATCCATTAAAGAATTAATCACAAGTTGATAACTAAAGAGGTTGACTAGGAAAGTGCAAAAGATGTTTCCCTAACATAGTTTTGACAAATGCGGTACCATTGGAAAAGTACAACTGTAAATATAACTACTCTTCAGAAATGAGCTGTTTTAAGGATATTGACAAATTTGCGTCACTAGATTTATGCATTTGTTTATTTCTCGTACCACAGAATTTATGCAAAAACAACAAAATTGTAAGTAAAAAGAGCCATTTGTTATCAGTCATACAGAATAATCAGTAAAGTATTCGTACTGTGTCAGGAACTAACTTTTCACCTGGTTCTACGGAAGAAAAAAAAGAGGGGATGGGCATTACAGTCCCCTAAGTGCTCAATCGTAGAGTATTATAGAAGTACTTATGGCTCGCTTTGCAGGAGCACTGGTTCAGGCACCCCCATTACAAGCAAAGTCGAGCACAATTATGGGGGTCATATTGATGATCCCTCATTCTGTAATGCGTTTGTCGGCAAAATTTTAATTGCCAAACTTCTGTAGATTGCCTGATGTCCCTTTTTGGGGAGTTTCTGGTTGCTGAAGACGCAACTGATGTGGAAAAAGAGATCAGTCGGCGATTATTCAAGACTGCGCGAACGTGGATAGAAAATGTGTTCCTCAAGTCTTCGAGCATAGAAATTTGACGATATCTTGAAAACAACCCATTTAAAATGGATAGTTTCATTTGAATTTTGGTGTACATGCTTACATCTTTCCAGAGTTAACACATTTGTCAAAATCAGTAAGGAAGACTTTTTGTATACTTCTCTAGTTAGATATTACTCATTAATAATTAAATATTCAATATACATTTGTATGTTATTTGGAAATTTCGGAGAAGGGGAAGCTCATTATGATGATATACTATTTCTAAATGGTTACTGTGAGTATAATGAGCGGGTTCTTGATTTGAATATACGTCGATCAAGAGCTAGCTACAACTAAGCCTACTATTATAATAGATCTTGTTGAGACTCCGTTACATGATTAAAAGAAATATGAATTGCTGTATATCCATCCTTCCTCACACTTCCGTTCCATACTACATGAGGGCCACGAATTTAACATGAAAACAGCTAGCCACCGTTATTCCGAAAGATAATCTCTAATGAAATCTGGACTCCAACTTAGGATTCGACGTCACTCCCCTCCCTTTTCAGTGATCTTTAAAGTCCTGATTTTGGTAGCTTTTTAACGACCTTATTAAATTTTTTATTTTAATACTCACAAAACACGTATCTTCTTAATAAATACCTTTATTTTTCTTTTAAACTCAACGCAGCATTATACTAAAATAGGGGTGGACAAACCACAGCCCGGAGACTGCATGCGGCTCTCCTTGAATAATTTTGCAGCAAGCGAGAGTCATTAAAACTTTACTAGATACGAATTTTTTGTGCCCAATATTTTCTTTTTAGACTAATGTTTTCTAACAAAATATCCCACAATTGTTCCTATTTTATTACATTGCTTTTTTATACATACTTAAAAGTGAGCAGTACTGTATTGCAGCGACCCTCCGCAGCATCACGCCTGATACCTGTAACTTTATCGCGCAGCTTATTGCTGGAATTAGGCATATTTTATTATTGCATTATTATATTTAAGGTATCCGACTACGTTCAGAACCGTGATCTTTCAAAAGCGTGTAAATGGATAATATTTATGATATTTAGTGTCACTTAGATAAGAAAATGTATATAAAATTGTTTTAAAAATAGTATTACAATAAAAAATTATTTAAGTACAATATTCTGGCAAAAAATGAACATAGATTGACCCATTTTCAAAATATTCCCCTTTTGTGAAAAATACTTCTATTATAATAATATTTTGCCTGTATATAGCTCAGACCTCTGTACAGAGGCCCAACTAGAATTTTTGAAATATGTAAGTTAAAAGTGGGTTTATCCATGTTTTACGACACAACAGAGGGGAGACATTTTAAGAAAAAAACGCCGATAATTATTTCAATGGGTTGTAACTATAAAAATAATGTGAATTTTTCAAAAATCGTTGTTGAGCCTCTGTACAGAGGTCTGAGATATAAACAGGCAAAATATTATTATAATAGAAGCATTTTTCACAAAAGGAGAACATTTTGAAAAAAGGTTATTCGAAGTTAATTTTTTGCCGAAATAGTGTATTTAAATAAATTTTTTTGTCAAAATGTCCTTAAAAGAATTTTATACATGTATTCTAATCTAAGTGACACTGAATATCATGAAAATTATCCATTTATGCGCCTTTTTAAAATCACGGTTCCGAACATAGTCGGATACCTTAAATTATCGGTGTTTGTTTACATGCAAATTAATGAAAACAATGATTCATTCCGTTTTAAATTTTCACTCCAATAAATATTTAAAATGGGTCCAAATCTAAAATAAAGATATATATTTTTATATGCGGCCAATAGGCCTATGGGACCCGAGTTCTTATTACAAGACTTTTTACTAAGGACGTTTTTATGAATCCTTCGCAACTTCTTCAAAGCATGATGTCTTTGCTAAAACATTGTTTTTTCTCTAATGGGGCTGCGGATTGGTATTTTTACCTTTGCAGACCTAGTACATTCCCCAGGAGCTGGTATCCTTTTTTAGTGCGGCACCATATAAGCGATACCAACTGCCGGAAGTAATTTTAACATCCAATCAATTTTTCGTACTGACGATGCAAAATTGTACCAAGGAAATTTTGTCGAGAGCACCCAAGCCAAATGGGCCCCAAAGGTTTTTTACATGCCGCATAGTCATACGACGTGGACGCTGTCGATTTTCTGCATTATGAAAATCCACCGACTGCGACCGGAGTCGAACTCGCAGGTGCAGAAGGCCAGCGACAAACCAACTACGCCACCCAGCCGGCTGCTGAAATATTATTGCATACATCTCAAATGAGAGTCTTTTATTAGAATTTGATTTATTCTTTTTTAATTTTTCCTCTTGCACTTCCTAGGTTTAAATTAACAGTATTTCTTGAAGTAAAAAGTGCAAATGATGTAGATAACACCACTCTCCTAACTTCTCCACCACACAATGGAGGGTGAGCCACGACAATGGAAATCGCAAACTTGCATTCATGTGTGAGAAAGGAAAGAGAATATTTCCCAGAATTTATCATTTAAAGCTATTAAAATATGATTAGATTAAACACAAACGATTAAATATGAGCATTTAACTAACCTTTTTTAAATAACATTTTGGTTTTTTTTGGAAAATAATACGATTGTTTTGTTTTTTGCAAGCGCACACCGGCACCACCTATATTTTTGGGCATATCAAATTTCAGGCATTTCGTTCCGTCTTTACGCGATTCTCCCTCTCCCCTCCACGATACACTTCATTTGTATTAACATCGATGGACTACAGTACTCAGTAGAAGTGGATGAACCTGATATATCTCAAAAAGAAACGAAGAACTGTTCAAGCCTCTGAAATTTAGATTGAGTTGTGTAGTTGTAGATGTCTAGCGAAATTTTTAGAATACGGATTTCAAATAAAAATTCTCAGCCGCACATAAAAGCTTGGCCATAAGAAAAGCAGGAACTTCAAAATAAACCGTTTCCTCTTTTATATATATTCCATTGTTACTAAGATTAGATGATTCACACAAGCAGGAAGCATTCAAAGTGACTCGAAACAAGAACAATTGGGGGAACAAGAAAAGATGAACAATTCATAATCGGATGGCCAGGAAAATTGTT
Source organism: Trichonephila inaurata madagascariensis (assembly GCA_019973955.1). NCBI lineage: Eukaryota > Metazoa > Arthropoda > Arachnida > Araneae > Nephilidae > Trichonephila > Trichonephila inaurata. Next base: position 46,164 of record BMAV01008045.1, on the reverse strand, counting down.
CAATATTTTCATTTAATTTCAAACATGGAAATGAAGAATACAATACTTAAAGTTACTTCGAAATTTAAATAGAGTTGATAACACACATTACGTTCTTTCTCTTGAAGTCTTATACATATTTAAATTCATCAAAGAAATTTTGTATCGAGGGAGGAAAGGTGCTAGAACTCCGATGTCGACCTCGTTACTCGACCATGATGCTCAATTATGAGATCCGCTCTAATACCCCCGTATTTCTTTAAAAAGTGAATTGTTAATAAAACAATCAAACTATTGGTTATTAATTTTTTTTAATTTTTATTTATTTATTATTTTAAACGCGAAGAACTTGTCTGAATTCTGAGCACATCCCATAGTTTTTGAGAACGTGTACGGTTAAAAAACTATGTTGGCTTATTTCAAAAATTGAATCGAAGGATTCATAATGCATCTGCTAATATAATTAAAAAAAAAAAAAAAATGTCCATGTATGTTAAAGAACATGAACTAAACTCAGTGGCACAGCCCATGGGGTTCAGGGCCTACTGTGCCCATCTCAGTATACGTAACCTTTGGGCGCTGAGGTACATGAGCAGATGTCCCGAACAGGTGGTCAGTCTGAAGCCAAACCCGCAGTGTTTAGTCCCCAAGTAAGCTTGGTACTCATTTATCGATCCACTGAAGGGATAAAAGGCTGAGTCGGCCTTGCCCAGCCCGAGGATAGAATCCCGGGCCTGTGACGCTACCACTCGACCACTGGGCCTCGTTAAAGAACATAGTTAAAATTAACAAGTCTTTTTAACTTACCTTTGAATTAAAAGAGCAAGATCAACTAACGTTTTTTCAACACTCACTCTTGTTTTTCTGACTTTTCTTTTTTCTTTCACCGACTTTTAATATTACATACAGCTCATGATTACTTTCCGAAATTAGTACAAATAGATAGAGACTAACAAAAACTGTAAGTTTTCATTTATAAATTCGCTCACTGGGAAGTCAAGTAATGAGATGACAACTTATAATTATTAAATTACAAGTGTAAGAAAATAATAATTCTGACTTACAGTTGTTGATGTTGATAGGGATCTTCAGAGTCTTTGGATTAGGTTCAGATTTAGTATATAGTCGAAATTTGGATGTTTTATATTTATAATTAATGTAATGATCTATTTGTGAATTGCAGTTGTGGTAAATAAAAATCAGGATCTAACCATCTTTTATTTTGGTAATTTTAAGAGCAGAACACGCAGAATTGGCAGGCTCAAGTGGCAGGCTAGCAAGAGGGAGAATTATCCCCTTCTACATTTAAAAGTACAAGAAACAACAGGGGAAAATGGAATGGTAACAATATAATCATAGGATCAAATGTGTGTGTGAAGGAAATATAAGTTATATATTTTTGAAATGACGTAAGAATTTTAGGAAAAGCAAACCCCTTTTCCTTAAGGCTGGTGTAAGCCATTAAGATATTCTTTTATTAGGAATAGTCAATAAATTAGTCAAAAATTCAAAGTATAATCCTTTTAACGGGACATGACGAATGAATTATCTGTCAAAATATAGATTTTAATATTTTACTACTAACTGAAGTGAGTTTTTGGCCGTTGTATTCTAGTGGTCAAGGCAATGGACTAGCTGCTGGCGTGTCGTGAGTTCGAGCCTAGTACCTCTGAAGACCTATCGTGCAGAGGAGGTCGATGCACGTCAAATACGTCGAGGCTCAAACATTCTCCCGTTGGTTGGCGTAGAAGTTAGGAGAGGAAGGTTTCCTCTCAGGTGCCTTCCTCGTCCCTTGACCATGGTTCAAAATTACGTGGTCCGTCGCCAAAAACCCTCGAGTAGCTGAATAGTGTGGCGTGAATATTCACTCGCTCACTCATTTAGACAAGAGTTTTTGAAATAGAGTACTATTCTTAAACTTTCTATCGCTACGACCCCCTTTTCCCATTTTATGTATCAGCCTAACATCGCGGCCTCCAAGATTTTGAGCATCCTCCCTGACTTCCAACAATTGGCTGAGTAATTTAAAGGTTCCTCAATATTCCCTACAACCGCTTTTGCTAATTATACGAACTTTTTTTGACAATTCGTTTTTTCCTTTAAGAAAACATCTAATTAATAATATTACAAAATACTAACTGGATTAATATTCTTGATAGAAGTATATGTTCTAGTAGATAGAATAATTTAGTGATTTAGTCTAAAATGTGTGGTACATCTTTAATTTTTTCACGGGTCCATCCAGAGTTTGTAAAATAGTAAGGCTGTTTTCGTCATATGTACAAGAGCGTGAACTTAACGCGAAGCACATTTTCAAACAGAAAAAAAAAATGCCTTAAATTTTATGAAAATTTGTGACATTGTAACTCCTGCATTTGTTTAAAATACAGTGTTTTTAAAATTTCAAAAAATTTCATAAATAATTAGTTTTTTCTTTTAACATGTTTCGTTTAGCAATACGGTATAGCAGAAAAAATGTGAAACACATTTTATAAAAGAAAAATAAGTCAACTGGGATAAAAATGAGTAACATGATAAAATAAGTGATTCACTACAGCAGTGATTCCCAAAGTGGTCTATACAGACCCCAGGTGTCTATGACGACCTGCAAGGGGTCCACGTCAGCGAAAAAATAATTTAGGGGTCCATGAGGTGTAAATAAGGGTCTAGGATGGTGGTTCTCATTAAACCAAATCATGATTTTAGTTTTAAAAGAAAATTTAGTCACGTGGAAACGAGATTTTATCTATTTAATAGATTTATTTACTGATTTTAATAAGGCTAATATATGTAGTTACAAAATATATTTTATATGTAGTTACAATATAAATTTTATTAAAAACAAAGATCAAGTCGGAAATTTGGGCTTTAAAAAAGACATACCTGTCATTTATTACGAATTATGAAATATCGTAAGAAAATATATATTTTTAATTATTTTTTCGGCGTAGTTGCCCTAGGAGTTTCAGCGTGGTTGCCAATCTCCAAATTAAAAAATAAAGGGGGGAAATATAAGTTCTGAACACTACTAACCGAGGAGATTTAGGGTTAAATCTGACACAGCCGATTCCAAATGTTGAAAAATTGTTATTGAAGCACCAGATTTCTTCCCTTCTTAAAAAGCATTTGATTGTTGTTCATTTATTTTATGTATTAATTAAATTTTAATTTAATTAACATATTTTTCATAAGTTTGAAACACAGTTTAGTTCAGTTAGAAATGTAAATCGTTTAAAGTAAGTAGATCTATACCAGCTGTCAAAAAGCCATTTAAATTGGTAAATTTGCAAAAATTCAATATTAGGCAAGCAGGGGTCTACCCCAAATCGAAAAACATGGCAAGGGGTCTATGAAAAATATAAGTTTGGGAACCTCTGCTCTATAGGACGTTGTGAAGCCAAAATATAATATTAACGTTTGAGTACTTTTATATCTGGAAAAATATTCCGAATTTGGGTCCTATTCATTAACGTTAGCCGAAGACAGCCTTAAATGAAAGACGTTCGCGGACTCCTTAGGAAAGCGCTGGAGCCCCTGGGAGTCCACGAACCACAATTTAAAAACCACTGAAATAGGGTATTTGCAATTATAATTTAGATATTATAAATAAATATGATTCACATTTTAAGTAAGTAGTAATTTAAGTTATTATATATATAAATTTGTGAATCTCTGAATGAACTTGCTGTTATTGTTATAAAAGCGTGAAATCGTAATTTTACACCCTAACTTAGGATGAGCGCGATTAAGCAATGAAAAACATTTAAATCGAACTGATATTACATACTTTATTTTACTGTACTTTATACATGTATTACTTTATCACTAACTAAAATTTTAAACTAGATAGTAAAATGTTTGTATGAGTTAGTACCAGTGGTGCACATAAGGTGGGGTCCCCAGGTCTGCCCCCCCCCCACAAAGCCCAAGACTTTTTTTCGATTGATTATAATGCTATGTATATTGTAAGTAAAATTTAATTATGTATTTGTTATTAATGATTGATGTAATTAATTAATAATAATTATTCATTCAATAATTAATTTTTTATTGTTTTTGTTCCCGAAAATCGACAAAATCACAAAAATATGTTGGGCAGCGTATTGGAGCATAATCGGAGAATAGTGGACTTTCGACTCTGGACCCTCCTTGAAAAATTCCTATGTGCGTTACTGGTAAGTACAAATGATTAAATCCCATAAATTGATTAGATTACTCTAATTCCTGGAATTAAATATATAGGAGTTTTACCATATTTACTAAAAATAACGCAGGTTTCAAAATGATAAAAGAAAGAAGAAATCCATCTTTTGAGATTCTAATTTGAATGATTAAATTCTCTTACTTAATACCGTAAAATCCAGTGTATAGCGCGCACTTTTAACCCAAAAAATAAGATCGAAATTTAAGGGTGCGCGTTATACGCCGGGTATAAAAACTATAGCTTTAAAAACAAAAGAGAAGAGCATAAAAGAAATTTACTTCTATATGTATCGAAATACTGTTCATTTAAAAGAAATGACTTGCCTTATGAACTTAAAGAGTTCTAGTTCTAGAAGTATACAACTTTTTCCTAAGTCTAGGATAATACCTCGAATAAATGATTTTAAAACATAAGAGCAATGTATACTAATATTTCAAATTTCTTCGTAAAAAAGGGGGTGCACGCTATACGGCGAATATACCTAAAGATAAAAAAATTCAGCTTGAAAGTATGGATGCGTGTTATACGCCGGATTTTACGGTAATTTAGATAAGAGAGAAATTTTCTTATAAAGTTTTGTTATAGATAATTAAAAATATTTACTCAAAGGGGAAGTATATATATATATCATATGAAATTTACTAAATCCCCCTTCCGTAATTTTTTACCTCTTATTTATAAGTTACAATGCACTTATTAAAAAGGTTTAAAATAAATAAAAAATGTTACGAACTTTCCATTATTTAAAATTTTTACTTATTGCTTTTAAATGTATAGGCAATCAAACCAGACTTTCAAAATAAAAGTATGAAATGTATAATATATATCTCAAAAGTAAGAGCACAGAGTTCTATTAACAGTATTTTTGAATAAAGAAAATAAGAAAATTTCTAATTAATTATTCAGTTGCCTAAAAAGCACAGTACGAAAAATACATCAGCAACTTAATTAAAACAAAAAAAAACACCAAGTTAACATTTAATAGATTTTGCACTAGTAAATCAAAATATTTTAAAAGAAAATTCTTTTTTTCGAATATAAATTCAATTTGTTTAAAAAAAAAGTTCTGTTGTAAATATTAAAGTTTTAAATTTCATTTAATGCACATAAAGAGCTTGAATATAAAATCATAAGCGCGTTAAAGAAAATTTAGCAAGGCTGCTTTATTTTTAGAAGTTTAACTTTAGACATTAAGAGAGTATACATATAACTCTTTTATTTCTATATATGCTCTTACAAAATCAACTAGAAATTACTCAGCTTATTTGTAAATAGAATTACTCATACCCAAAACGAAAACGAAACTTATCAATAGTTCTGTTTCTAAAATGTGACAGTCGGAATTTTGTAATAGCACATCCAGGGATTAAAAAATGTTTATTTAAACCACAGAAAAATGAAGATTTTAGTTTCCGACAGCAAAAAATACCACTTACCCCGGGGTTGACATTGTCCTGCCTACTGGTTACCAAAGGGTTGATCGTCCACACCGGGGTCGGATTTCCGATTCGATCCGACAGCACCTTCGCCATCCAGAATCGTCTGCCGTTTTCTGAGTGAGGCGCGCTTTGAGGGGAGCCCATCGTGCAGGCAACGGACGCACCTGCGGAACCAACCAATAGGACGTCGGCTACGTCAGCTGCTTTTCCACCGGAAGCCATGTGACCGGGAGTCGCACACCTGCTCGCTCCATTAATAAGCTCAGAGGGAGGGGGGACAGACTTCTGTTCGATTCCTGCTGACTTTTGTTCTTTTTTTTCCTTCTCCTCTCCTTCCCCTGCTTGTGATCTTTTTGTTTTTAGAGTGAAAGGATTAAATTCGTGCTGTGTTGGTGACGATTCGTTAGAAGAAGCAAAATATGAACCGTTTATATACATGTTAATTTCAAAGCGATATTAGCACTGAAAGATATTACACTTGATGCATTTATACAGCAATGCGATGAAGTGAAATTTAGCGTTTATGAATGTTTAATAAAACTATTACCTTTATGAACTTTATAAACAATATTTACCAAAAAAACATTTTACAATAAGGTAACATACATTCAGAACATTATTTTTAATTTCTAAAAAAAAATGCTCGATACACTTTTGATACAAATGAGTAATTTTTTTTTTACAGTTCTTTCGAAGAAAAACTACGTAATGCATAAGAAATTTTTTGTGTGTGCGTAACTCTTATATAATTTTAGTATTATTATACTTTAATTTCCCATCGTTCAGTGTTATTCAAAATTGCACAAATTAAAATTTTTCATAGCTGCCAAGAGAAATCATATTTATAGTTTTCTAGCTTTTCAATTTTTTTTTTTCTTCTTCTTTATAAACATGAAAGGAAAAAATGATAACAGTTGAACTAATTTCTGGCTTTTCAAAATATACTGAGATTCTAAAAAAGGCATTTTTAAAAGCAATAGGCAAATAATCTCTAAAATTTCAGAAATATACTTTTGAACACAACAGTAAATTCTCAGCATACAAAAGATTCTGTTTCCGTACAAAATAGCAATGAATTGTTAGCATCAAAAAACAATGTGTTTCTTAACAAAGTAGCGGTAAACTATTATAAAAACATTATAAAATAACAGTAAATTTTTGATGAGAAAAGTTTATATATATTTAGATGAACGTTAAAAAAAAAAAATTATATTTTAACTTTTTTTTTTACGTAACTGAACTCTATTCTGTAAACATCAATGTAAATTAAGATTAAAAGTTCAGAAACTGCGCCCATTCGATCATAAGATTTATTAATCAATGTACATCCTCCATTTCTCCGAATAAATATAATAATCAAACGTAACTTTTGTGTGTGTGTTACCTTATATTTCACTTTATCCTTCACATAGCAAGGAGGAAGTGAATAATCACCATATTTTTTATTGAAAGTAAAATATTAGATGCCCCTTTTTCTTTTATTAATGCAATTCATAATAAAAGTCTTAGTGAGAAAAAAAAATGTTCGTATTTTATTGATAGAATGACGGGCTCGCCACAAATCGCACTTCTTTTTTTTTACATACAAAAGTAGGTAAATTACAGACATCAAAAAATGAACTGAAGTAATCGAAGTTTAATCCCCAAATTTAGACTTATAACTAAAGATATTTAAAAAAAAATTATTTATTTAAATTTACAAAAATGTTCATCATTTGTCTGCTTTGGAATTTTTACTTATGTATACTTGATAACTATTCAATTTTGATAAAAATACAAAATTCTTCTTTGGGAATTTCGGTCTTTTATTAGGACTAAAATTGGAACGAATTTTTAAAAAGTAACTGTTGAAGTATATTTTAAAACATAAATTAAATCTCTTCGATCATACAGGATTAGTTTTAGCACGCAAAGGATAAAATTCTTTAAATTGATGGTGTTGCTATTTAAGGCACGATTGATAATTTAAAAAAAAAATGTAGAGAAATAAGTTGAATGGGCTAAACTCATGTGACGTCATAGTCACATGATAAATGCAATCACGTGTTTCCAATCAATCAGTTCGTGCGCTTCGCTGTTGACAATTTTTTCTTTTTGCAGATTCTTTTAAAAGGTACAGATTTGTAAACAAAAATAAAGCTCGTAGGTAAATAAAATACGCTTGATTTAAAAGTACACGTATAATACAAGTATTTTTTTCTAAATATTGGAAACCTCTTTGAAAAGAATCTCAATACTTAATCATCTTTACCCAATTATGAAGTTTGAAAAATTTATCTAAAATTTACAAGTGGAACATCATGCACAAGTCTGTCGGTTTTGAATTATTAAATTACCTTGAGAACACGTGATAGCATTGATTTAATCCATTGAAATTATATAGAAAGATTATTTTAACTCAGAAAAAAAGGAAGGGGGAGGGTGAGGTTCGTTACATAAAAAAGTGTCAAAGTAAGAAACATAATAAGATAAAGTAAAAAGTAAGTTATAAGTTACTTAAAAATTTGTTCATTCGTCTAACCGTAGTACCAAGAAAAAAACATTGCCTTAAAATACCCCAAGATACATTTTCTTTCTAATTACTAAACGGTAAAATAAAGGAACGAGATTAAGGCAAATGAGATTGGTGAACTGTGTACATTTCGGATGAATGGAAAGCAAACTTCATATTTAACAATAGACTTAATTAAATATATCATAAGGAAGAAAAAAGGAATTTCCATGAATGTGTATATAAATATATAGGATGAACCAAGTCTCTTGTCCTGATTATAAATATTTATTGCGCTTAAATTATTATAATTAGACACATGTTTTTCAATTCCTACTATTAGTTCACACTCTCCCTATATCTTGTTCAAATTTTCAATCGCTAATAAAATACTTTTTATTCATCCCCACAAGTTCAAATACGTTCTTTTTAAATTTGAAGTGGAGGACACTTGATGTTAATACAGTTTTTTCAAATATTAATTCATTAATTCAATTTAATCAATGAATAAATAAATAGTAACAAACCAAAATAATAGTCCAACATCATATATAAAAAGGAAAATCACTCGTTGTGTCCCTGTAGCGCAAAGGATAGCGCGTTGGACTTCTAATCCAAAGGTCGTGTGTTCGAATCCTACCTGGGATGGCGGAATATCTGAGAATGTGATTTATAAATGAATAAATATTAACAAACAAAAGTATTAGTCCAACGCCATATATAGAAAGGAAAATCACTTTCTATTTTGCCACTTAATATTGCGGTTTTGTCATATATATATACATATTAATATTAATTGTAATTATTTAATGAAAAGTAACTAAAATAATATTTTTCTCTGTTGACCTTAAAAGGAGTTGACTTAAAATTTTTTGTTTATACTACTTGTTTTCGATACATTGTAAGTATTATTGTAAATTTTTTTATAAAATCATTTTTCTCAGTAAATTTCAACGCGTACCCCCTTGGTAGATCGGAAAATGTCGAAGCATTTTTCCAGCTCCCGCCAAGTGTTCTTCAACATGTGTTGCACTTTATAACAGTGCTTCTCAAACTTTCAAAATCTGCGACACAATTTACAATCATAATTTTTATCGCGCCTCCCTCCATACAATACCAATGTATTGAATTCCATAATACTATACTTTGAGGCTAAGGCTACAAAACGGCTTTAAACCTCTTAACTGCCACCCGCGTATATAAACGTCTCACTCAGATAAAGCGTTAATTGCCCCAGACGTATATATACGTCTTTCCAAAATACTATCTCTTCTGTGGACTGCTATCCATAAAATTATTCCGAAGGCTTTGAAATGCAATAAAAGGACCTTGGCAATTTTTGAGATGAATTTACTTATTTCAGAAAAGGTTTTATTTATTTGTATTCCTTTTCATCCCAACCCAACCCCAAAAAGTTCCGTACCCGCGCCTACATGAAAAAAGGTGGCATTGGGGCGTGAATCCCGTAACTTTTAATCGGCAGTTAAGGGATTAATTATAAGCCGTACAAAAAAAATTATCAAGATAAGTGTTATTTATATTTTGTAAAAAATTTATATATGACAAGCCCATGGGGTCACTGGAAATTATTAAACTTGTTCTTAACTTAGTATTATTAAATTAACTATAAAGTACACTGTGCAGTACTGATACATTTATAAGTATTATATCAGTGCAAATGTGCATTTTATATTTTATTATGTTAGAAAGTATTTTGTTTGTTTACTTACAATAAGTTAATAATTTTTTAAATAACCTTTTGTTTTCGACTTTTCAATATGCTCGAACCCCTTTGTAGAGTTATCCCGACCCTCTAGGGTGTGCGCCCCACAGTTTGAGAAACGCTGCTTTGTAAGCAAGCAACCTAAGCTTTTTATATAAAGAATTGTTAACAAAATATTAGTTATATTTGAAGTTCACGTGATGTTTCACATGTTGATTTAGTAGGTTTAAACGACTGTCGAAAGTACTGAACAGTTGCTTTAACTAATTCTCATTCACACTAGGCCTGCCACTTTAGGAAGATCCTTAACACTGCCTGTTTTTTCACTTCACTACATCATACCATCGCTTTGTTCATTTTACATAACGAGGTTTGATTCGATAACAATGTCGAAAATTACGCTGAGCATTAATAGGTGATTTCGTTTCGTGAACCCAAAGCAAACATTGAACTTTCCTTTTCTGCAAAAAAAAAAGTTTTGCTTTTAAATGTTTTCCGGAGTTACTGTTAAAAGACTGCACACATACACGCACAAAAATCCTGACCTGTATAATGATACAAAAGTTACATTATTATATAAAACGATTACTTTGTAATGATTTTTTTATAAACGAGGAAAGAGTTTTGTTGTTGTTACTAATGCCACCTGATCGGCAAAGGCCAGATCGAGGTCCACGAAATTCATCATGGCAAAGGACTAAGTGACGCCGGTCGTTAGCCTTAGCTTTGAGCACCATACAGATGATAATTTGATTTGGTCCGTTTTTCCACCCCAATTTCGAAAGAGGACATTCTAAGGGTGGTCAGAGACCTCCTACCTCTTTCCCCCTTCCTATCAGTAGAGCACACAGAAATTTTTCAAGGGGTCCGGGGTCGAAAGTTCACCATTCTTGTATCATGCTTCTTTCGATTTTGTTGATTTTCGGGAACAAAAAACAGTAAAAACTAATCATTGAATAAATAATTAGCATTAATTAATAAAATTAATAATTAATAACAAATATTTAATTAAATTTTACGTACTATATACTTAGAAATATAATCAATCGGAAAAAAAATCAAGGGCTTTGGGAGGGCCCGGATCCCCAGGAACCCCCCCTTGTGTGCGCCACTGCCATCTATACATGTCAAGATTGACGTATGGAGGGTCAAGTTGTCCAAATGGGGCACTGTGTCTAAAAAAAAATGGCACCGGCTGTTCTCTCCTTATGTCAGGGGCATAACAAGTGTGAACTGTTTCGGAGAATGTTTTTGGCGGCGCCACACCATTTATCTTTTCCTGATCTACAGACGATAGTTAATCAAAACTCTCAATAGGACGAAAGCTTCCAGTTATATTTTCTTTGTGTTGGGTCCCGCTTGCACTTATGGGTCCAAGACAACTGGATAGAGTACTGTCTACAAGGCGAGACAAAGAAACACCTTCAGTAAAAACTTGAGAAGACAAGTTACAACCTCCAGATGCTGGTCACAAGTCCGTTTCGTAGCAGAGATGAAACATGCAGGCCGATTGCTCACACGCACCAATGGAGTGTTACTACGGTTGGGAAAGCTGGGTATAAATGTGTAGCACCCGCCTATGGCAGATAACGAGAGGTGTGAAAGTGATCCACCCATGGAGTTAAAAGGGGTCGGCTCGGAAATGGAGAGGGACTTTCTCGACTTCTCGATCTCCATGAACTGACTTTTTTCTCGCTCGTCAAATTTGGACGTGCATTTCCAGAGTGCGGACGCAGCCGCGCTCAAGGACTTACTGATGAGCCTTGTTTACTGAACAATTTTGGCGAGTGCTGAGCTATGGATTTCCGGTGTCAACCGCACAACGGCAGGGCATACCTGAGATGAACTTTTAATAAGAACTTTTCCACACAGCGAAAGGCTGTATTCTTTAATATTTTAATACTGAAGTTAGCGTTATTTTTTATTTAATTTAGAAATAAAATGTCTTTTGACAATTAGCTTTGTGACCGTTAACGCTACCCTGTCACGACATTACACTGGATATATACATAATATAAACATTTTATAAAATATGAAGGCAGAAAATATATCTTTCATATAAAACGAGTGCCAATAAAGAAGTAACAGCTTCTCGAAAAGCAATATATTTGTGAGTGTGTATACATGTGTGATAATGTTTTTAAACGAATATAAAACAACTTTTGTATTTTTTATAATTATTTTTAATGAAAACCAAAATCTTAAGCGATATTTGTTTTATTTTTAAAACATATGTAGGAATATTTCTTCTTAGTATACATAAAGAAATAATGTGGATGATACAAAAGAAAACCTATAATCATTTACGACCAAACGCAAATTTCTAGGTCAATTTTGAAAGGAATTTAATAAATAGATCGATCGGTAATATCTAACATCGAACAGAATACTTGGCATTCTTTCAAAAAAGTTTTTATTGAAAAAAATGGCGGAAAGCTTTAGAGAGCTTTAAATTCTAATTATATAAATTCTTGCGTTATAAGCCTCCAGATATCATGACCGTAAAATAATGTATTGGTGAGAATTAAATAGTTTCTCTTTGCTATTCAATACTTTGCCCATGAAAAGTGAAATGATTCTCTATCATTGGAGACCTAATGTTAAAATGTCATTGGGTTTTTTAAGGAATTTACGTGATGTAAATATTTCTTAGAATTTATGTAATATACTTCTAGCCATTTTTATGTATTCTTTGAGTTTTAATAATATTTCATCCATTTTAGATTTTGAAGAGAAAAAAGTTGTAGCTGATGGAAAATTTTATCAATATAATTTACTACAATATTCCTTTTAAACAAAATTTTCGAATGTTTCAATTAAATCACCACTTTTTATCCAATAAAACATAATTTATAAAATTCATATATCACATAAATAATTTTAAAATAAAAGAGAATGAAAAGGTAACAGAAATTCGTAAAATTCCAATATGTAAAAAGAAAAATCCCCCTGCCGCGTTGTTAGATAATTATTGAGCTAATCATATTATTAGCTCATTCTTTCTATATATTTATTTATATATTTATCTTGTTCAAATTTTCAATCGTTAACAAAATACTTTCTATTCATCCAATCAAGTTCAAATAAATTTTTTAAACTTGTAGTGGATGACACTTGATGTTAATACAGTTTTTCAAATGTTAATTCATTAATTAAATTGAATTAAATTAATTACCGGTTTTTGACGCCAACTTAGATTCGTCTCTATTGTTGTAACCATGTAACTGTTAAAAGAAAGACAAAAGTTGACGTTGAAAACCTGTTTTTCAACCAAACTAGCCGGGTGTGCATTGTTACAACAATGCAGACAAATCATGCTCTTTTTTCAATTCCTACTATTAGTTCACTCTCTCCCTATATATATACCGTAAAATCCGGCGTATAACGCGCATTTTGAACACAAAAAATAAGATCGAAAATTAAGGGTGCACGTTATACGCCGGGTATAAAAACGATAGCTTTAAAAATAACAAAAAGGATGGACATAAAAAAAAATTACTTCTAGATGTGTATCAATACACTGTTTATTTAAAAGAAACAACTTGCCTTATGAGCAAGAACAGTTGCAGTTCTAGAAGTATACTATTTTTTCGAAAGTCTGGAATAATATCTTGAATAAATTTCTTCAAAACATAAAAACAATGTATATTAATATTTCAGATTTCTTCGTTAAAAAGGGGGTGCGCGTTACACGGCGAACATACCTAAAAATTAAAAAAATTAGGTTGAAAGTATAGGTGCGCGTTATACGCCGGATTTTACGGTATATCTTATTCAAATTTTCAATCATTCATAAAATACTTTCTATTCATCCATTCAAAGTAGGAATTGACTAAAAAAATTTTTTATGTTACTCTTGTTTTAGTGAAAATCGTCTATTACTTGCGTTACTATTAGAGTAACATCAGGGCCACTTTTCCGCTTAGGCACGTGCCTAGGGTGCAAAATATTTGAGGGGAAAAAAAGAAGAAAAAATTTTAATTCTAGCGAACACACATACTATCATCTAGCGAATTGTGAGAGAAGCATTTCTGTCCTTAAGAGAGTAAACTCTGAAATGAGATGCACTATGGAAAATGAAAAACTTCATCGTTTGATGTTGCTATGCACTCAAAACGATATTACAATGGAAATTGATTGCAATGATGCTATTGATGATTTTCTCGAAAAAAATTATTCGCGTTTTTCGAAGAAAACCTTCGTTGCACAAGTACAATGACAGTGTCTCAACAAAGAATAAGGATGTCTAAAAGTAAAATAAAGTAAAACGATAAGCGATGATAATTATTAACAGGTTGAAAACAGTTCATACAATAATGTGTACTCTATACTGTCATTGCAAACGATTTCATTAATTTACTGTACTACTTTAAAAAGGTGTGGGTGGTCTGTGCCGTAAAGTAAGAATTGAACAACAGTGGCCGAACCATCCTTTCTTTACGACTGTCAATCCAGGACACGGCGGGTCCACGGGTAATGATAATGGAAAGACTATCCAAACAAAAACAAAGAAAGGGAAAAGAGTACGCGAATTAAGGGAAAAGCTCTCCTGAAACAAACAAAACAGGAAAAATAAGAGCTGAAGGAGGGAGGAGGGGTGTGCTCTGGAAATAGGGGTGGCGTAACTATTTAAAAGCCTAGGGCATCGTGGAGGTTAAAAACATAATAGAATATTTTAATTGTTCAAAATAAATAAGAAATTATAGAATCTTTCATATTTAAAATATAATAAAGGATTTCACAAAATAAATGCTGTATTTAATGAAAATTGATCTTATTCATTTTAATAATTAACTCATTCTTAGCGGAACTTTGTTCAACAAAAAAGAAACTTAAACGAATTAAACTTAGGTCAAAATGTTCCGGGGATATCTTGATCGACGAGTGAGAGAGTCACTTTTCTCTTAGACTGATACATAAACGATCATCATCTAAGAACATCACCGATGTTCGAATATGAAAACGAATAATTATCTAAAATAAACATTAAGATTAAATATGAAAAAAAAAATCTTATTTATTTTTCAGCCGACAATAAGTTGTTTTTTGAGAAACCTTATGGTACGATATACTCAACCCCTCACCCAAACTTGACCATATACCATTCTTAAGGAGATGTTATAAATAATAGCAAAGAAATAAGAAATAAAACGATGATTAGTACTTTCGCTTAAAATCTTCCTGAATTGAAATCGTAAAGATAAGTACATAAATTTATATGAAATAAATAGAAAAAAATACTCATGTATTTTAAATTATTGTCAATCAATATACAGTTGAACCTGTTTTTGTGCGGTAGATAAGGACCGCATAAAAATAACCGCACAAAAAATATTTGAAAATTTTATGAATTCTTATATATAACAAGCAAATTCGTCGAAATACTGCAAAAAAATTTTTTTTATGTGGTCGCATAAAAAGGACCGCACAAAAACAGGCTCATCTGTATTACTGTTTTTAACAAAATATTACGAACTGTATTAATATAAATTTTTATAACTGATGTAAAATTTTACTCTTGAAATCTCATTCGAAATAACAAAAACATAAAGAAAAGGCAAACAAATGCACCACATACAAGGAAATTTATTTACAATGAAAACAAACATTAGTTACAATTAAAATTACGATAAGCATGATGTACAAATATTTTAGAAAAACGTTATGTTAAAAATTTGTCATTAATCTCCTTTGAAAATGTGCTAGTGTATCCAAGCCAAAAGTTCAAAACATTTTTTTTTTATTTCTTATCTTCTCTTATATTTTATAATAAATTTCTTGCTGATAATATTATTATGCAGCTTTAAAAGCTCGTTATCACCGATGTGCAAATAGCTTGATCGGAGAGAAAGTTTTTCTTCAGTGTGGTCGCAAGTTTAATAGGTGTATGTAGAATTGACCCCTCTAATTGGGAAGAGAGTTTTTCCTCGATGCAGTGGCAAGTTTAATAGGTGTATGTAGAATTGACCCCACTAATCGGGAAGAAAGTTTTTCCTCAATGCAGTGGCAAGTTTAATAGGTGTATGTAGAATTGACCCCGCTATTGGGAAGAAAGTTTTCCTCGATGCAGTGGCAAGTTTAATAGGTGTATGTAGAATTGACCCCTCTAATTGGGAAGAGAGTTTTTCCTCGATGCAGTGGCAAGTTTAAGAGGTGTATGTAGAATTGACCCCACTAATCGGGAAGAAAGTTTTTCCTCAATGCAGTGGCAAGTTTAATAGGTGTATGTAGAATTGACCCTCTAATTGGGAAGAGAGTTTTTCCCGATGCAGTGGCAAGTTTAAGAGGTGTATGTAGAATTGACCCCACTAATCGGGAAGAAAGTTTTTCCTCAATGCAGTTGCAAGTTTAATAGGTGTATGTAGAATTGACCCCTCTAATTGGGAAGAGAGTTTTTCCTCGATGCAGTGGCAAGTTTAAGAGGTGTATGTAGAATTGACCCCACTAATCGGGAAGAAAGTTTTTCCTCAATGCAGTGGCAAGTTTAATAGGTGTATGTAGAATTGACCCCTCTAATTGGGAAGAGAGTTTTTCCTCGATGCAGTGGCAAGTTTAAGAGGTGTATGTAGAATTGACCCACTAATCGGGAAGAAAGTTTTTCCTCAATGCAGTGGCAAGTTTAATAGGTGTATGTAGAATTGACCCTCTAATTGGGAAGGGGTTTTTCCTCGATGCAGTGGCAAGTTTAAGAGGTGTATGTAGAATTGACCCCTCTAATTGGGAAGAGAGTTTTTCCTCGATACAGTAGCAAGTTTAAGAGGTGTATGTAGAATTGACCCCACTAATCGGGAAGAAAGTTTTTCCTCAATGCAGTGGCAAGTTTAATAGGTGTATGTAGAATTGACCCCTCTAATTGGGAAGAGAGTTTTTCCACGATGCAGTGGCAAGTTTAAGAGGTGTATGTAGAATTGACCCCACTAATCGGGAAGAAAGTTTTTCCTCAATGCAGTGGCAAGTTTAAGAGGTGTATGTAGAATTGACCCCACTAATCGGGAAGAGAGTTTTTCCTCGATGCAGTGGCAAGTTTAAGAGGTGTATGTAGAATTGACCCCACTAATCGGGAAGAAAGTTTTTCCTCGATGCAGTGGCATGTTTAGTAGATGTATGTAGATGCAATAGATATAATCAAAATTCGTCGATGCAATCGCATGAACACTTCTGTGCCGAATTGTACCCGCAAATTCCGTTATAAGTTTTCCAGAGGCAGCCCCAAAGTTGACAAATATTAAATATCTTCCTGTCTGTAATTATTGAAATGTGTCCAGAAGTAGAGAAGGAAATTGCACTTTTAGGTGAATGAATTGTTGGTAAAGTTTCAAAGGTGCAAGAAATTTAAGTCATCATATAAAATATTGTAGGATATTGAGCATTGTAAAGATAAATTTTACTGAGGAGCCAGTTTAGCCTTCAAGTCCAAAGGCTTGCACAGTTCAAAAATGGCTGTTGAGTGTACAACAGGAACTGGCTTGTTGGGCCGACGAAAAACAGCAATTCTGGCAATCTGTGGGTCGTAAGTGGCTGGAAGATCCAAGGCTTGGCAAATCTTCCACACAGAGAATGATCCTACGATAGGGAAAGTAGCCGTTTGATCTATACCTCTGTGTGGAGTTCGAGGCAAGGCTCCTGGAAGTGGAACAAATTTGGCCTTCAAGTCGAGGGCCTCGCACATCTTCCAGACGGCGAGAGAGTGAACAACAGGAATGCGTTCCTCTACAGTAATCATAGGTAGAGCAGCAGGAGAAGTCTCAAGTAGGCTTCCATCAAACAATTGAGTCGTGGAGTAAGGTTTAAAAAGCTCCAGCATCAAATCCAAAATAAAGATATCAAAAAAGGAAGGGAGATCATTCCGGAAAACCAGTGTCAAAGCACACTGAAGAAGGTGAAGAAACACCTCATAAATCATAATCACACAAGATGATTCCGTAAAAACGGTTAAAATAATAAGGTAAGATAGTAATTAAATAAATTGTTCAGAAGAAAAAACAATTCAAATCGCTCAGTACAGCATCCAAACCAGCATTTAAAACAGTAAATGGATTTTAAGGTAAACTGGCAATAATACTTTGTTTCCTTTGTTGAACTGAGAATTATTGTAAGGTTTTTAGACATTGTTATGTGGTTCGAAAATCTCACTCAACAATGCATAATCCAACAAACAGTATGCTATTTTTAAAACCAAAGAAATACTTCTGGCTCAAGTGTAGTATGGGGGGCACATTGATTTAGTGATTTTTCTTCGGATTTGGCGATTTTTATTTAAATATCATGGTGAGATATCAAATTCATTCTAAAATAAATAATAAATAATTCCGAAAAAAATACCTTGGCGACCACTTTTAGTCACCAAAAAGGACTGCGCCAAGTGCCCCCCATACTACACTTTAACCATACTTCTTTCACTGTTTTTTGGGATGTCTTGTTTATATATATATATATATAAATGTGTCCTTATAAAATATGATATGCCACACACATACCACATTTATTAATATTAGACCTTGTAACATTAAACGCATAACGTCATATTATTGGGTATTGCGATTATAGATAACACCGAGTTGAACTTACTTGACCATTTATCATCTATTTCTTCGTTGTTTCGTTACTTTTTAAATCTATTAGTATAAACTTTTGCTACAGTTTCTGAGGATCAAATCCATATTATTAAAATATTTATCGTAAATTAATGCGTTAATTAATAGCCTATTCTTAATTAATTAATCCACTCAATATTTTAATTAAAATTATACAAAGAGAGCCTATTAAAATGCATCGACCTTTAAGTAATATATACTTCATACTAATATTTCTTTCATATCTCAAAACTTTTAAAAATGAGTTAAATGTAAACAAAAATTCCATTTGATTTAGGAATTAAATTGAGAAATATAAACTTGAAAGATTTCAATTTTCAATATGAAATTAACTTTTGAATAAGTACGCAACACATAAAAGAAATAAAATAAACATAAAAGTTTCCGCAACCCCTTAAACCAGTGGTGGTCACGCGTGCCATAGTGTGGCACGGTGTAGACTTACTGAAATTTTTTTTAAATTTTGAAAAGATAATGAATAACCATTTTTTACAATTTTATTGGAGTGAGGATGTCTCAGACAAAAAACCCTCAAAATTTGGATCAAAACAAGATTGTAAATGAATTTTTTCTGCTATGGACATAGTAAAATAGATATCTCTCAAAAACTAGCTGATGTGCCCTTATAACAACCTAATGTTATTAGCATCTGTAAGAGCTAATCCTAATATTTATGACTTGGTGAAAAAAAGTAGAGATACAACAGCCACGTTAAGTAAATACTGAACATTTAATAATTATTTTGAATTAAATGATTCGAGTTAATCCTTTTTATTTTAAACTTTACCTAATTGATTGAACTTGTAAAAAGTTTATTAATAGTAAAACTTAAGTTTGTACTTTCGTCTTATTTATTATACTATTTGTTAGTTTTAACTTGCATTAAAAATGTGCAATTTGCGTAAAAAAAATCCCTTACTAAGCTTATAAGTAATATTTTTTCCCTTTTCATATTTTTCTGTTTGAAAAGTTGGAAGTGACACGCATATTTTTTTTAATAGTGGCATTCTTCTCAAAATGGTTGCCGCCCGTACCGTAAGCCAAAGTGGATTCCCGCAAAACCCGTTTATAGAAGATCTTAGTTCAACAAAATGAACATGCTTGTAAAATTTGAAGTCTAATAGCTCAAAAATGGAATTTTCTATATCAATTAGCCCTCCTCCCGCTCCTTGAGAGTCGATTTCTATAAGGCCCGTTCTTAATGGATTTCAACTCATTAAGAGGAACATGCATACCAAATTTCAATTTACTGTAGGTTTAGTAAATCCTAAACGGGAATTTTATTTATCTACACGCCTCAATAACTCACCATACCTACCTCCATAGGTGTTAAATCCATTCTTAACAGACCTCTATTCAACAAAAAAAAATATGCTTAACTCATTTCAAGCATGTCTAACATTTCAAAAACAGAAATTTGTATATATAACACTTCTTTAACCCTCCCAACCCTCTTTGGTTGTTTATTTTTACAAAACTAATTCTCAGCGAATCCAACTCCTTAAAAGGAACACGCTTGCCGAATTTCAGATCTGTGGATCAAATGGTACAAAAGCAGGAATGTTTATCTGTAATTCCCTCTAACCTCTCGCAAACCCCTTTGGTGGTCAATTTTCGCAAAATCTTTTTGTAGCGGATCTGTAAGCCACCAAAAAAAGATGGCTATCCAGGGCTTACGCTTAGCATGTGCCTAGGGCGCGTAAAAAAAATTGAATTGGCGCAAATATGGAGTACAAAACCCGCAACCTATGGATCCGAAGCCCAGAAACATGACCACTAGACAAAAGTGATCACCTCTGTCCGGAGGCTGTTACTGGCTTACGTAGATGATACCGCTATAGTACTCCCCCACCAATGAGTCAGGTGATAGGCGGGTGAATGAGATATTTGTTTTGGTGAGCGTGTGAGCTGTTGCTGTTACTCATAATTGGAGGTGTTGCGTCAAGTGGGTCCGACGACTTTTTTTATTGCTCTTTTTGCCGGCAATCTTTTTTGCGACGACAGATCAGTAGGTTGCGCTTTTCTTTATTCAGTCAAGGTCACTAATGAAGTGGCGCAAATCCGGAGAACAGAACCCTTGACTTATGGATCCGAAACCCAGTAACTTGACTACAAGACAAAAGTGTGATCACCTCTGTCCGGAGGCTGTTACTGGCTTATGTAGATGATACCGCTACAAAATGGAAGGCGAGAAAGCTAAAAAATTAAAATTTCAGTGAACGAACCACCAC
Source organism: Trichonephila inaurata madagascariensis (assembly GCA_019973955.1). NCBI lineage: Eukaryota > Metazoa > Arthropoda > Arachnida > Araneae > Nephilidae > Trichonephila > Trichonephila inaurata. Next base: position 25,503 of record BMAV01008045.1, on the reverse strand, counting down.
GTAGTGAATCATATATGCGCGTTGCGTGTGTGTGCGCGCAGAACTATGGAAAATAAAAAGCTTAAAAGTTTTATGTTGCTATGCACTCAAAATGATATTATAATGGAAATTGATTACATGATTTTGTAATGATCAAAGCTCGAAGAAAACCTTTATTGTACAAATAAAATGACAGTGACTTAACAAAGGATTAGGATATTAAAAATAATAGAGAGAGAGAGATAGTGTGTGTGTAAAGTGATAAGCGTTAATAATTAACAAGTTGATAACAGTTCATATAATAATATATATTCTATACCATAATAGCAAACGATTTAATTCATTTACTGTTCTAATTCACAAAAAGGGTGGTCCGTGATGTCGTAAAGTAAGAAATGAACGAAAGTGTCCAAAATGTGCCATTATCCTCGAACCAAAGCTGCCAAGATAAGAACTAAAGGAGTCTAGAAATGCTGGGGGCGTAACATATTGAAGTGCTTAAGGCGCCTGGGAGGTTAAAAACGGCCCTGAGTAATATTGGTTTATGCAAGAATTAAATGAAACTTTCTCCCAACATTAACCTATACAAAAAAATACCAACCGTAACCCGCTCGTTTCGCTGGGTAGTTTATGATACTGTATGAGTTTATATATTTTTTAAGTTATTGTCCTAGCATTAAGGTTTCGATCGCATTGAAAAATATACTTATTGCTCTCATCTTTTGATTTAAGGGGGTAGGTAGGTAACCCCATAACATATTTTTCACTTTTCCTATTTTTATACAATATGAATTTTTACGCTTCTAATGGTGCAAAAACTATCATTCTACGTGCAATAGAAGTATTTTTAATTTTTTTTTTCAAAATGTTTTACCATCTGTCAGAGTCCACCTGCCAAGCCCACTAAAATCCATTTTTTTCAAAACTAGCATTTTTACCTTATAAGGAACATTTGTTCCTAAACTACTGCATTTAACAGCCTGTAACTTTGCATAATTGATAATTACACTCTAATACATACTTTAATCAAGGGATTTTTTCAAAAAAATATTCTGGCTTGATTTATAGCATTAAACATCATAAAATTTCGCTGTTATTGAAAAAAAAAAAAAATATTTGAGCAAAAAATAATTTTTTTTTAAAAATAACTAGACATTCTATCTATAAAAACTCTGATTAAAGTATGTACTATGGTTCAAAGAATATTCAGTAAAAAAATTTGAGATTTTTATTCAATAGAATGTTTAAAACCTAAGAATACCTATTTTTAACATTATTGAGATACACATCCTGTTTCTTGAACCTACCCCTGAAAAAGAATATAGAAATTGAATTTCTAAAACAGATGTATATTTATCTTTTCCACCCTCGTAACTCTCATCTCCCCTTTGGAGTCGATTTCCCAAAATGCTTTCTTAATGGATCTCTTCATAACAAAACATATCTTCCAAGTTTCACCTCTGTATGTCTAATAATTTAAAAACGGGAATTTACCAAAAATGTACTCACAATCCCCTTCCTTTGGAGCCAGAAAACTGTTCTTGGTGGATCTTAACTTAACAAAAGAAACATGCCTGCCAAATTCCAAGTCTGTATGTCTAATACTTCCAGAGATCTTGTGATGAGAGAGGGAGGAAGTCGCTTTTCTCCTTAATATATATAGATTAATCTTTGTGTACTATTGTAAGTTTCACTTTTACAAATATAGTTAATTTAATTAAGATTTACAGAAATTTCTCTTGAAGTGTCACATTTTATTAATTCCACTCAATTACAATTTTAAATTATTAACGTCCAAAATCCATGTAAAACATTTAATAATTTAAATCGATTTCACCATTTTTATTATTGAATGAATGACAAACAATGGGATAAAAATAAATTATTTTTTAAAAAAATAAAATTAGTGAAACGGAAGTAAAAATGTAATTTTTTTTTTAAATAAGAATATATTACAATTCCATTTTCGTACTTCTTTCCAACTTTAAATGTATAATTGAGCTAAACTTTTTAAGAAATTCCACAACATTTCACGAAAATATTTATTTTGCTAAATTATTAAATAATCTTTTTAAGGAATGCATCTCTTATCATGGATCGAAAGAACCATCTATACTAATAAAAGAAAGAGTTTGTGTGTTTCAACTATTCCGGCCAAATTAAGCAACCCAGAAGTCTTATAAAATAAATTCCAGCTATGTTAGCAGTTTTAAATGTGTTGTTTCGAAAGCAAGTCAGGCAGCAGAATGACTTTAAAACATTCTCCTTTGCGATTAAATATGTTAGTGTGTTTATTGAATTCACTTAACCTTTTTTAAATGTGGATGCTTCAGTGAGTCCAATATGATTTCTCAACACAGATGGCGTGTTGCGTACAAGCGTACACAATTTTATTGTGGCTATAACCGTTTGCTTTGGCAATTGTTCTAACTCGCACATTGGTAATAAAACATCCTTCAATTCTTTTATGACCCTTATATTGAAGTAGAAAAACGTGAATGGATGCGCGTGGGCTTAGTTAAAATCATAACACCCATTTTACTCATGAAGTTTCAATAAAATATTCGTGTATGAATCGCAGAATTCTTTACCAAAACTTTATATAGAAGCTATATATAGTGTAAAATTCAAACAAAGTTCATTTATTTTAAATTAGTCATTCAGTTTACTTCTTTTTAGTCAATTTAGAAATGATGGCAAAAAAAATTTCGATTTAAAATAATGTGTGTGTGTGATTAAGAGCAATCCGGATCATTTCGTTCTGAAATGCACTCATTTTGTAATCAATATATCGTCTTTAATATTGTGTTATGTTTTACTAGCGCGATTTTACATGTTTAAGACCAAGAAAAAGAAGTGTCAGAAAAGAAAAAGAAAACTAACAAAAAATATCGAAAAATAAAAATTTAGTTCAAATTTGGAAGTGATTAATCGAAAAGAGTATAAAAGTGCAGTTTCCCGGAACTGAAGGGAATACTATTGTAAAAATGCTTATATTTAACTTAAATCAACTTGCAAGCATATTAATGAAATGGAAATGGACTAAATTCATATGACGTCATTGTCACATGATGAATGCTATCCCGTTTTTTTGTTGACCAGTTCATTCGCTTTCCTGTGTTGCCAACAATTGTTTTTTTTAGAAACTTTCTTCTAAAAAGTACACATTTGTTAACAATATTAACGCACATTAATAAAAAAAAGGCACTTGATTTAAAAATAAAATATGCCGGTTCTTTTACTTTAAAATCTTCCTCCCTCCCGAAGAATCTCAATATTTGAAAAATTTTACCCGATTTTCAAATTTAGAATTGTACCTGAATTTTGCAAGTACTGTAAAACAAGAACAAGCCTAATATCAGAATTTGATACCTGAATTCAACGAAAAAACGTAAAACGAAACACTTGCAGTTCTTTCACTCTATATTTATAATTTAGAACCCTCTAAAACTTTTGTGTAATGAATAACTAAGTAAAAATGAAAGAAGCATAAAATAGTAGCAAGTCACATAAATACCAAAATACTTTTAGTCTTCCAATCTCGCCTAGTTGAGAGAAACTTCGACTGAATTTGGCGTGTTTTAGGTCAAACGATTTTGGCGTTTCTATCAGAGGTCATTAATGCAAAATTTCAATTTATCTGCACAAAATGTCCAGTGGTAAACCAAACGTAATAACATAATTTCAAATAACAATAAAAGAGAATAGAGTCAGGAAAGCTATTCAGTGCATGAAGAAATAAAATTAAATATTAATACTAAATAGCTATACACCAAAACGTCATTTTATCGGATTAATATGGAATCAGTATTGTAAATACTGCAGACCAATTATTTTATTATGTCTGCATTGTTCTGTTGATTGTAACTCATAGCTTATAAATATTAAAAATCTCTTTATCGTGCACATGTCACAAATCAGAACTCGTTTTTACATTGAAATACTGCAAATGCTAATTGTTAAGCTATTTTGAAAAAAATAAACACTAGGCAAATTTTTTTTTTTTAAATTGTCTTTCTCATTTTAGAATTCATTTACCTAATGATCCTAACTTTAAGGTTAAGATTTATATAAAATTCTCAATATTCCGCCTGCTCTATTAGTGCTTCGCTATTAATGTTCAAAGTAAACAAGTTTCTAATTTTAATTTTCTTTTTTAAAAAAATGCAACATTTATTTTCATTTAAAGTACTGAGAAAAAACGATACAAATAAAATAGAACTCAATTTTTTCTGAATAAAATTTCATCAGAAAATTAAAAAACACGCCACTTAAACTTTCATTGAAAAAATTGTTTTGCATTGAAACCTCTAATGTGTAGATATTATGCATTTGTAAATAGATCGTCACAACCTCGATTTATCTGATATTGTAAAGAGGAAACACACGCGGAGAGAAATCGGAAATTGGATATAAAAAAAAACTGAAACCAAATGTTCCATAAGGAAACGGATCTCCCCGTTTTAGAGAGGCCGTATTAGGGTAAGAACGATACTTAATCTGGATGAAAAAGGAATGTAAAAATTGATATTTCTCTCTCTATGTATGTATTCAGAAAACGTTATTCGTTAAAATAAATCCAATAAAAAACGTCACAAAACAGTGGTTTTTCAAGAGTTATATTTGGGATACATACTTTGCTAATACTAGTAAATGTATTTAGATAGTTTTTTTATTTGTGCACTAAAATTTATTTAAAAATATCTTAGAAGTGAATACATTTTTGCAGTTCCTGTTCAAAAATCAAGTTCTGGTAATGCAAGTGCACCTGTACTTGTATTTTTTAATTCCTCTACTATTAGTTCACTCTCTCCCTATATATATATATATATGGGACCTCTATATAACGAAGTCACTAAATCCCGAAAAAAGTTCGTTATATGGAAAAATCGTTATATAGAGGTTGATCTCGCAATCATCTTTATAACCCACATAAAACAAATTTTAAATATTCATAAACACTAAATATTTAAAAAATAATTATTCACACCTTTTTGTAAATTAATATATATTTATTTCATATATCTTACCTATAAAAAAAAGAAAGAAAAACTGCAAAGAAAGTTTCTTGACGCCTTTATCCACTTCCTGAAAAATTCAACAATTTTCTTTGATGCTCAAGCACTTGGGTTTTGACATTTTCGAGTTGCAAGAAATGAAGTTATCAGCACGACTGATCAACACTACAAATGGATGGAGACTAGCTCGGGGACACGAGACAACTTCATTGAGGGTGAAAGGGGATATCGAAGATATTTCTAGTGAATTGGACAATGGGGGTTAAAGTTTGCACTTCTTGGATGAAACGCCCAGAATTTATTGCTCGGCGAGTTAAACACCTAATAAAACCCGTTCAAGATTTATGATCACCATCAAATGAGTTAAAAGAAAGAGCTACTTGAAATGTCCAGAAATACTTTAAAAAAAGGGAGAAAAAAATTGAATTTCGAGAGAAAAAGTTCGTTATATAGAAAATGCACTTCGCTATAGGGAGGTCATTTTACGAAAAAAAAAAATCGTTAAATGTTCTTGGTTCCAGGAAAAAGTTCGCTATACAGAAAAATTCGCAATATAGAGGTTCATAATATGGAAGTTCGGCTGTATATCTTGTTCAAATTTTCAATCATTAATAAAATACTTGTGTTATTCATCCACTCAAGTTCAAACACAATATTTTAAATTTGTAGTGGATGACACTTGATGTTAATACAGTTTTTTACAAATATTAATTCATTAAATAAGTTTAATTAATGAATAAATAGTAACAGACAAAAATAATAGTCAACACCATATATAGAAAGAAAAATGAAAAATTGCTTTCTAATTTGTCACTTAATATTATGATTCTGTCTATGCATATACATATTTATATTAATTGTAATTATTTAATAAAAAGTAATTAAAATAAATTTTTTCTATGTTGACCTAAGCAGGAATTAATTGACTTGTTTTTTTGTATTGCTTGTTTTTTTACTGCTTTACATACAGGGTGAACCAAAAGTTTTGCTCCGATTATAAAAATTCATTACAAAGTAATCATTTAATACAATAAATAACTTTTATCATTAAACAAATCAGTTTTAATAAGGTTTTTTTTTTCAGTTTTGTGCAATGCACGCAATGAAATTGCCTAATAAAGTTCTGTGTAATTTTCGACAGTGTTATGAAAGCAAACTTCCTGGTGATAAATTAGTAAAGCGATAGTATGAAACGTCGCAAACAAGTTTGGCAAAAATTCTTCACAAAATACGTAGGTTGCATACTTATAAAGTGCAAGGCATGTTAGAGAACACTTGGCGGGAACTGGAATATACCGCTTAGACATTCTCCAAGGTACCAAGAGGTCACACGTTGAAATTTAATGAGGCAAACGGTCTTATAAAAACTTATAATAGTAATTACAATATATCACAAATTTTATGTTAAATGATAACAGCACAATCAATATTTATAATCAGGACAAGACTTTTTCGGTTCATTCCATATAATCATTCTTTCGATTACCTCTTCAAAATAGGAGATAAATTCCCGAAACCCTTCAAGTGAAAGCAGCCCTCTGTGTGACATCAAGCCCTTCATTTTCCGAACTTGTCCAACTGCTCATCTATCAGCTAATCTTCTTTTAAGGTATTGATTTTAAAAAAAGTGTATAAATGGATAATTTTCATGATATTTAGTGTTACTTAGATTAGAATACATGCATACAATAGTTTTAAGGACATTATGATGAAAATTTTTTTTTTAAATACAATATTCTGGCAAAAAATTAACTTAGAATTTACCTTTTTTCAAAATATTCTCCTTTTTTTAAGAAATGCTTCTATAATAATAATATTTTGTGTGTGTGTGTGCTTATATGAAGTAAAGACTTCTCTAGAGAGTCTGAACTAGGATTTTTGAAAAATTCACTTTATTTTCAAAATTACTGCCTAATAAAACAACTATTGGCGTTTTTTTTTCCTTCTTAAATTTGTTGTAGTAAAATATGGATAAATCCACTTCTAAGTTATATATTTCAAAAATTCTAGTTCAGCCTCTGTACAGAGGTCTGAGATATATACAAACAAAATATTATTATAATAGAAGCATTTTTCATAAAAGGAGAATATTTTGAAAATGGGTCATTCTATGTTCATTTTTGTCGAAATATTGTACTTAAATATTTTTTTATTGTAATAATATACTTAAAGCAATTTTATATACGTTTTTTAATCTAAGTGACACTAAATATCATAAATATTATCCATTTATAAGCTTTTCAAAATCACCGTTCCGACCGTAGTCGGAAACCTTAAGTTTTTTTCAAAGCTTTAAAGCAAATAAAGAGAAATAATGTTTAGTTGTTTCCATTCTGTATTTCTTAGTCTGTGTTAATTTTTATTTTATAGTATAGTTACACGGCTAACCGTCAAATCGATGGGAAAAATGGAGGTTAAGAATGATGAGTAATAAGACCTCGTAAAGGAATATCTTTCGAAAAGCAATTTTATTCGACCTAAATAAAAAATTATTTGATAATGATATCATTTAACATTGTTAAACAAAATTAACAGTGAAGTTAAAGTGGTTAAAAGTGAAAGCCGAATTTCTTTCCAAACGATATTTAAATAAGAATTACATATTTTTGACACTGTTTCTTTTTAAACAAGCATTAAATGTATGAGCTATAAATAATAATCTTAAAAGCTTTTATCTTGTAAACTTAAAGCTTTAATCAACTATATTATACAGTTTGAATTTTTCTTTGAAATAATCAAAGGAGTTATAATATTAGATTCGCGCGCGCGTTCTAATTCATTAACAATTAACTAAAAAAAAGTCTGTGTCCCAACAAAGATAACATATCCGTAAACTTCTTTTTAATGAAAATTTCATATTACTCAATTGAAGGGAATATAAAATATTTGAAAACCTTGCAGATGCATTCATTTTTGTTCAAGGTATTAATAAATCCTTCAACTATCATAATGGTAAACTTATAAATATTTCAACACGAAATCGTAGATATGTACATATACTTGACACATACATATATTTGAGCCCGAAAATACCAAACTACTGTTTTTAACTATTTTTATTACAAATATATAATTTATATAAAAACAACTGTGTGTTATATACGTTTGGAATATGGGAAAATGGGACAAAATGTGAAAAGGAATAATATTTTCCCCTTAAAATAAAGAATAGTTAATTTTTTTATTTTATTGAAAATTAAACAAGAAATCAAGTATAAGATAATGATATTATTTACAGGGATTTTAACTTTTTAAAAATTTTTGGATCAAGTATTTCTAATATTTCCTTCCACACAGTGGCTCGACAGTTTAGGGTGGGCCTTGGCCTTCTCAAGAAGCCTTTTCCAGGCTAACGTTCTTCCTGCTAGTGTTCTCCAATTTTTAAGTGTCAAAATAAGGAGATCCTTTTTCTAGGTCATTAATCCATCTTAGATTTGGATTGCCTTTTTTCCTTGTGCCGGTTGGGCATTGAAAACTTTTTTAGAAGCGCTATCTCCGTCCATTCTGACAACGTGGCTGCCCATTTAATTCGTCGTAATTTGACGAAGTTAACGATGTCAGATTCTTTATATCAGTGATAGAGCTTGATATTTGATATTCTTCGCCATATGCCATTTTCCTGAATTCCCCCCAAAATAAATCTTAAAATCTTCTTTTCGTTTTCTTATATTTAAATCATAAAATAACTCCTCCCTATAAAAGATTTTGAATTTATCTTCCACGTTCCACACAAAGTAAACCAAGTGCCGTAAAAGAGCAAAAACAAACAAACAAAAAGTGGATTTTATGTTTAGGTCAATATTGACATCGCGGTTGGCGCGTTGTCATGGTCACGAACTCTATTGTTACTTTCGAGTCATTGGCACGAGTCTCGATGCTGCTAAGACTTCCCTGCATACAGGAGTTGATGCACGTTAGGTCTATCAAGCCTCAAAGTACTCACGTTTACGTGGTGTGAAAATTTTGCGAGAGATGTATCCAGCTCAAGTGTTGTCCTCATCACTTGACCATGATTTAAAATTTGCTGAAAAGTGTTCATATACACACACCACAGAGCGCTGCTATATAATGCTAAAGATGATTTTGTTATGAGTCAGGGGCGTAGCTACCGCCGTATCAGCCGTATAAATGATACTGGGCCCCAATATGTGTAAATACAGTCCTACTTACAGGGTTTTCATATACATAAAAAAGGGCCCCTAAGCAATTTGATACGGGGCCCACTCAGAACTAACTACGACAGTGTTAATATATCTGCTTTTTAAATGTCTTTGAGTATAAAATTGTTTTAAACACAAACCACAAGTAAAATAAATGCTAAACTATTATTGTGAATGTCCGATGCCCAATGAACTAATAAACTTTCAATCTTCTTCCAACTTATTCAAAATATAAACAGAAATCCATAGATCACGAACCTTTAAATGCCCGATGCTCTCGAAAAATCTAACCATGTGCAGTTGTTTATATTCATAAATATCTCGGATCTAATTAAAAAAAACACGAAGCCGAAATTACATATTGAAGTTCAAAATTTTGTGAAACATTATTCGAAAATAAAAAATAAAAAAAAGGGATTTTAACCCCCCAAAACAGGTTTTTAAAAATTAATGTAAAAAATTTTTAACTCGGGATCCCCCGGGGGATCTAGAGTAAAAATTTCCAAATTTCAAAAAGGGGGGCCCAAAAATTTAATAGGGTTGGGTTCTTTTAAAAATATAGCCCCATAAACTTTAAATTGAAATAAAAGAAATTAAAAAAGGGACCATTAGTAGGGGAGAAAAGGCAAAAGGATATTTGATATTTAGTGTCATTTAGTTTAAAATTTAAGTAAAAAAAGTTTTAAGGACATTAAAAAAATTATTTAAAAAAAAGTTTTTAGAAAAACCCTTTTTCAAAATGTTTCTTTTTGTAAAAAAATGCTTCGATTATAATAATTTTTTGCCTGTATATATTTTTTCCCTGTCAGGGTTTTAACAAAATTTTTGAAAAAATTTCCTTTCAACCCCTTGAAATGATTTGGAGTTTTTTTTTTAAAATTTTTTCCCCTGATGTCGAAAAATGGGTAAACCCATTTTTAAGTTAATTTTTTAAAAAAGTTGACCTTTTTTGTGAGAGGTCTGAGCAAATGAAGAAAAATATTATTATAATAGAAAACCTTTTTAAAAGGGGAATTTTTGGGAAATTTTTATGTTCATTTTTTTCAAAATATTGTCAAATAATTTTTTTTTTAATACTATTCTTCTTTTATACATTTTCTAATCTAAGTGACACTAAATATCATAAATATTATCCATTTATACTTTTGTAAAATTCACGGTTCCAAACCCGTAGTCGGAAACCTTAAACTAAATATGTCAAAAGCCTCTAAGAATCAATTTCAAATTTTTTCAAACAAATGCATTTCGGAAGCCTAACTTACTTTACCAAGAAAAAAAAGGAAGAAAACAGTGCGAAATTATGTCGATTATCAACGGAATAGAAACTTAATTTTTTTCAGTAGAAGTTGTGAAGCTTATTTTCTGAAATTAACTTCATGGGGAAAGTCTCCTAAAATGTAAACAAAGCAACCATTGAAACAAAAGGAAAGCTTACCAGCAGCAAGGAACAGGCGCAAGGCCTCAGCATGGCTCTCGTTTAATAATAATAACAAAACTATTCGGGGAATTTTCTAATTGGCGTGGCAGTTTTGTGTCGTCGCGAAATTCACAGGAATCGTCTGTCGATTGGAGGCAGGTGCGCGAGAGAAGAAAATTTGATTGAGAACTCACCTGCAACCTATGACGAATACAACTGGAGAGACGCGATGATCGAAATTCTTCTGGCGCCACCCGTTATTCGAAAATCGTTTTATTGAAACAATTGTAAGAGAACAAAACGTTCTTCTAGTTCGATTAAATATTTATGATACACTCTACGTCTGAATATACATCTTGTAACTCAAAATAACCCTATTTCAGGTAATATCATTTTTGAACAGAAGGAGAAAGAAGAAAAAAAAAAAAAGCTCTTGGTGCATGTCACAAAAAAAATATATATATATATTCATCAAAATATCTGCCTTTGCAATGAGCAACCCTTTCCACAGCCAGAAGTTTATTTATAAACAGTTTATTTTATTTTCAAAAAATGTAGACACCTTTTCTATTTTTCTTCATATTTAAACTGTTTACAAGGCATAGAATTTTTACAGGTATAAAAATAGGTTATACTCCGGAGATATATCAGGGGTTTGAGGGGAGAATGGGGAAGGTCTCCCACACCCTAAACGCATAGTTTTCGTTCTGGTCTCTGTTGTAGTGTGTGAACGCGCACCATTTCCTTAGTTTCATTTCTTTCATAACTTGTGTTATTGCTTCCATATTGTTAGCGTTGCCACGGTAGCCTTCTGGTCAAGGTAGAGAACTCGTGGCTGGCGTGTCTTGAGTTCGAGCCTAGTATCGCTGAAGATCCGACGTGTAGGGGGTGATAATGTTAAATATGTAGAGGCTCAAACGTCCTCTCGTTGGCGTGGTGTGGAAGTTAGGAGGAGGTACCAGCTCAGGTGTCATCCTCGTCACTTGCCCATGGTTCAACATTACGAAGTCCATCACCAAAAGCCCTCGAGTAGATGACAGTACGACGTTAACATACACTCCCTCCCTCCAAATTGTTGACTGCAGTAGTCTTGTAGTTATGGTCTCTAACTGATGGCGGGCGTTGTCGAGTCATGGGTTGGAGTCCTGATGCCACTGAGTGAGTGAGTCTTTATACGACGCCCACTGGCAAGGAAATATGAGGGCTATGTGGAGGGGGAGCAAACGGACCTCGTAATTTTAAGCCTAGATCAAGTTACGAGGACAACTCCTGAGCTGGCATTCTCTTTTCCTGACTATTACACATCGCCAACAGTAGGACTTTGAGCCTCGTTACATTTAATGGACATCGGCCCTCTCTACTCGGCAGGTCTTCAGTGGCACCATGACTCCAACCCCTTACACTCCGGCCACGAGTTCGTGACCATAATCACCAGGTCAATCACCTCGCTGCCAACTTATGCCATGGAAGATTCGCCGTATAGAGGGACTGATGCACTTTAAGTCTGCCGTGGATCAGTGCACTCCTATTGGCGTGGTGTGCGGGGGCGTATGGTGTGCATCTCAGATGCTTCCTCCGTCACTTGGATGGCGGTTAAAATTACAGGAGGTTTATCTCGCCCACCACCCCAAAGATGTTAAGCATGCTTAAAACTTTTGGGCGTTTTCAGGAAGCCTCACATGGCGGGTTCTGGAGGACCGAAATTCGAATCCATATTCCGCAACAACCCAGACTAAGGGTTCGAAGCTCTGACCATTACCATGACCATGGTAATTCAGAAAAAACCGTTTATTTTTTAAATTAACTGAAATAATTAAATTATTAATATTTTTGTAACTTAATTCTAAGTATGACAGTAACTTTCGAATATATAATATATATATATATGTCAGGTTTGGAAAGCTTAGCTTCAAAATTGGTAAGTAATGTACAAAAATAGAGCGAACACTTTAACCATCGCGTAAGTGATTTGTGGGCAATAAGCCTATTTAAAGGTGTGGAAAGTGAAAGGCTGACAAAGAGAACGCATACCTTGAAAAGGCTTTAGCTGGTGACCTCACCGACTTGTTGTCTATTGTTCACTCGAAGCCGTGCGCCAAAGAGCCGCCATGTTTTGATTTATGTGATTGAGGCAACAAAAGAGACGTTATTATAAAAGATGATCTCCTCAATTTTACCAGCAAACCTTGGGACTTGGATAGATACAGAGTATATATATATATATATATATATATATATACGATAAAGTTGAATTGCTGATTAATAAATCGATGAATTGCTGTCTTCATTTAGAAAGTTTATTACTGGATTACTGGACTGATTTATGTATGATATTTCATTTTTATTGGCACAATTGTCTAATAAGTTATCTTGTGTGACTCTTTTAGGAGAAATCACGTGCAAGAAATATTCAGAATTTTTCACGTATCTCCTTCAACCCTTAACGGAACAAATATGTCCCAAGAATAAAAATAGAAATACCGAGGGGATTTTACCAATTTTTAAACTCAATGACTGCGGTTTCTTTTTTGTTCAAAATTAAACAAAAGATATGTTAATTCTCTCCTATTAAAACTGTCCTCAAGTGTCCGAATTCACTTATGAAAGAAAGTTCGCAGTCCCGTCAATCGCGTTTAGGAAGTCGTGTTTGCATCATGACGTTGTTTGGTGGTATTGGAAGCTTATCTACCTTTTTGGCAATGAAGTTTACTTGCCCTCATTATGAATTTAGTGAGAAAAAATAAAAAAAACCTAAAATTTAATTTCATTTATTATGCTATGAGTGATATATATCCTAATGTTATGCACTGATAAAACATGAGATTTTATTAAGCATTCTTTGTAAAATTCCAAAAACAAAACATTTGCACCATATATGTTTTTTCTTCTTCCCTTAGCATAGTGTTTCTCAAAGTAAAGTGATGCTATCCATACAAAATGGGGAGGTGCTGAGTATACCAAAAAAGCTCAAAACAAAAATACACCTATAGACCAAAAAAATTAGCTCTCACCAAGAAAGGAGTCGTCAAAATTAAAACGAAATTTTTTACAATAATGTAATGACTACTTTAATATAAGTAAATGATTAGGAAAATCAAAGAAAAAAGGATACGCTATTTTGCGCGCGAGTTTGAGGATTTTAATAATTCTGTTGAACTTCTAGCGTAAAACGTACCGATAGCATACGATCGGGCATTTATGCAAGTCCGTGCGATGTTCGGCGAATATTTCAGTCCATATTTATGCTGCAACCTACCTCTATTTCGCTCTAAACTGGATTCTTCGACTTGAAGCTGTCCTGAAATGATCCCAGATATGCTCGACGGGTATCAAATTCCGGGGACGGGCAGCCGCAGGCAACAGTGCAGCGACAGTCTTGTGACACCAATGGGTGAGGCCGAGCATTGTTCCGGAGCGGAAAATGGCCCCGGCCGCTGCATGAGTGCAACACATGTTTGTTTGGTGAAGGATACAGGATGATACTGCTGGGCTGTCATGGTGCCCGGATCAATACCGTGATCAATACCGACTATGACCGTGTATTTGCAGGTAGCTGGCCCCATAAATTATCACCAGCTGGGGAAGTGTGTGTCGCCAAAGCAAATGCAGACGTAGCGTCACCACGGGAATTTTCGGCACACGAAAAACGACTTTGCCGCAACACTGCTGAGAGATTACTGAATCTCGGATTCATTAAGTTAAAGACACCCTGGTTCCATTCCACCGCAGCCCAGTTTCACGCGCGTGGCACCACTCCAAACCGGAGGCGTTTATAATTTTATCATGTCAGCGAAGGCACACGGCCGGTTTCAATCCCCGGGCCATCCCTCTGGGGTAGCCAGTTTGGTATGCTCCCGGAGAAGACACAGGGGCTCCGGAGAAGATGCTACCTGCTCTGGATGGCAGCCGATGAAGCGGTTGGCTGTACGCGTGAATTTCTTACGATGTGGTCTTCTTTGACGACTGGTCTGTCGAGGGCGTCCTGAGCCTGGTCTTCGCGGTAAATTTTACATCTCTCGGATCCACTAGTCCTTAACACCTCCCTCATAACGACAATCAGAGTGGCCTAATTGGATGAGCTACTCGCCCATTGGACTCCACCCAGCTTCCATCATGCCTATGATCTCTCCTCTCTCAAACCGGGCGCTGCTCATATTACCCTGAAAACGGTGTAATGGCACGTTCACCAGCTCTTTTTCTTTGTAGCATCTGCAGCCATTCAAAATGCTTTTTAAGGTTACATTCATTTATACTCTATTTTGAACACGCGTAAAACATCTCTACCGGTTACACGTCATGCGCAATCACACTCGCGATGCACCCACTTGCAAATCTCCCTTCCTCAAGCATATTTACATATACTTTCATGCCAAGTTTCGTTATGATCCCGCAATTATTTCTTGATGCGTTAATTTTGTTGTTCATGAGTGTATTACTTAAAAAAAATTATTAATTTTACCCAGCACAAAATACATTCTGACACATTAAAATAAAATGCACATTTTCAACATGTAATGTTATTTACAAATGTGTCAGTACTGAAAATGTGTTTCATAATTAATTAACAGTTCTAAGTTAAGAACATAAGTTTTAATAATTACCAGTGACCCTGTGGGCATGTCATAAAATTATGTACAAAATTTAATACTTTTCTTGATAATTCGTACGGTTTATAATTAAAGTCGTATTGCAGCTTTACTTTAAAGTATATTATTATTGAATACAATACATTGTTATTGTGTGAAGGGGGTGGGGCGATAAAAATTATGATTGAAAATTGGGTCGCAAGTATAGAAAATTTGGGAAGAACTGCCTTAGCTAGAATAACAGTAAGAATTAATGATCACAACTAATGTTACTTTTTGGGAACACATGTATCCTCGATATTATATAATTGTGATCAAGTATGAAGGATTTCAAAGCAGAGCCTACCTAACACTTTTTTTTTTATGAAAAGAGCAACGATTGTAAAAAGAATTCCAAGTGTTGAAAAAAAATTATAGTCTGTGATTGCATATCCCTAAACGTACGCTTACAGTTTGAAAGCTAGAGCTCTAATACTTTAAATAAAGAAGGAATTCTTCCAGCGAAATTACTGTACAGCCCCGATGGAAGGAAAGGTGGCACAGAACCTGAGACAGGTTGGACTTCTAGATGTACGCCTGCCGCTGGCTGTAGCCTTGAACACCATGCAGGTCACAGTACGATTTTCTTTAGCTAGATCTAAAATCATCTAACCAAAATCCCTTTCCATTTTTGTAAGAATTCATCCCTTTTGTGGTAATATTAAATTTTGAAATTGTTTTTTAAAATTATATTTCTTCTAATCTATATCCCAGGGGGAATCAACTTTTTTGGGAAGAGTGCCACTATTTGATAAAAATACTAAATTTGCTACCTGCACCTTCATGTGGAAAGTGAAAAAATGTTGTTTATGTAAAGCAGGGATTTTAAGCAAATAGCACATTTTTAATGCATGTATGTATACAGTCGAAATTTAAAAAATCTATATATATATAAAGTCAAAAGCTTAGTTACACATGCAGGAACCCAAGAACGGCTGCAAAATGATATGGTTAAAAATTGGTGGGTAGGTAGCGTAGAGTTTATGAGGACGGACATAGATACTGTTTATCCTGTTCGATTAGCGTTTCCTGTGATCAATACAAAGTCAGTCACTATATAAAACGTATAACAAAAAGGAATCAGACTTCGAATAACAAAACGCAAAATGACAGCTGTAATGTACTTGACGTGGATGACAATTTAGATTTTTGTAAGAATCATTATTAAAACTATTTCTATTAAATAAATAATTAACAATCATAATGTTATGATGGGGCCATTGCCCATTCAAAATAAAGTAAAGAAACTATAAAAGCGGTATAACAAAACGTGCAACAGACTTGGAATAACAAAACGCAAAATGACAGCGGCAAATCGTGAAATGAATGACGCATTTAGTCGAGTAGAATTAGAACGTAAAACGGAATGTGATCACCAAGAATTAGATTTGATTTATAGTCTCTAACCAAATGTACCCCCTGTTGAATTCCCAAACAAAAGGAAGCTTATAATACTTTAATGAAGGCACCGACATGAAAATGGTGGCCATAGCTTCCGTGATGCCCCTGTGGCAAACCAGGCATTCTCATGTCAGAGGCGAAATACCGTTCGTGCGAGATCCAACAACATAGCGGTTTACCTGCTCTTCTGTGGAATAGCAGCCACAGTAAAGAAGGATGCCGTACGGCCTATTCAGCATTAAAATTACCGTTAAATCTTCAAACTATTCAAGAACCAACGTAATACGTAAAACACTCAGCAATGTGGCTAAAGTTTTACCGCATCGAAAATCATCATCTGGGACGAATGGCTGGAAGTGCATAAAACGTGCATTATAATACCTTAAACGGAACATTGAAAGCGATTTACGCAATGACTCGGAGTATGTTTAGAGGAGCAATGATTTTACACTGTCTGAGATTTCCACAAACACCGCACCCCAAAGATCTACGCTGCCGACGAAATAAAACGCTTTGCCCCAAATCGTTAAATCTTATGGCGCTGCGTGAAGAAACTGCAGCTGACAATGTAATTGATGGAGAATTGCATTGCCACCATATTCTGCCAAAAGAGATTTCTCTGAGCAATTGTGCTGACTATCGGTAATGGTCAAGTACCGTCGATGAATCGAGCGGATTGATATCATTTCCAAATAATTTCTGTAATTTTGTTCCTAATTCAAAGACGAACTCGGTCAATGTATTTCCAAAACATTATTTCTAATCATGCAAATAATGAATGGTTGAGTGAGCTGTGAGCAATTTTAGTGTACAGAAAAAGTTGTAGATGACCTGAACTACATAATTCAAAATAAGATCATTGGAACAAATGGCCCATTCTCAAATCTATTGACTGCGTCACAAATGAAGATGAAGCCACCACAACTATCCAATTGAATTTTTAAACCCCCGGATGTGCCTGGCTTACTACCCGCACAGTTTACGCCTGCTAAAGGTTGGCTCCAGTAATCATGTTTCTGAAACATAAACCAACCAAACGTACCGCACGCGTTTGGTGGTTAGAAAATTACGAACAAATGTACTATGACGATACTGAAAGGAAAATCAAAGGTATAGTTCTCATTCCGAGGATCCCGATGATCCCAAACTGATATGCCGTTTGAATTTAAAAGACTTCAATTTCGATTCGTCTTGCATTTGTCAGCGACCATCAAATAAATCACAAGGCCAATCCCAAAGTTTGTGGTTTGAATCTAGAACATCCATGTTTTTCCCATGGCCAATTATATGTGTATGCTCCCACGCCTAAAAGACCATCTGCGTTAGTTTTGTTTTTAAGTCCGGATAATAAAACAAAAAATGCTTTGTGTATCACAAGGTACTTAAGCGAAGAGCAACCTATGTACTAAAAAATGCTGTGTTCAATAATGAATGATTAATGTAGGTAATTTATTTTTTATTCTTATATTTTTTTTTTGTATTTTTCAATAAAAAACTTAATAAATTCCCAAAAAAATCTGCTGTTACTGCCTTTGGTTGGGGTGGAAATTGCGAGTTCTGCCAGTCAGCTAGTAATATAATAAAATACAGGAAAGTAAAACTAGATTTTATTTAATAAACATTTTACAAGTCTAATCGTGTCAGATTAGTATAAAAATAAAAATGGTGCAATTGAATGATTTAATGCAAAAATACCAACATTAAAGGCTCAGTATTTACTTAATGCGACTTTTGAATTACTACTTTTTTACGAGAAGTCATCTATATAAGGATTAGCTCTTACAGATGCCTAAAAAGTTAAGTTATTGTAGGAGCAAATCAGCTAGTTTTGTAAGAGTGATATTTATTTTATTATGTTCATTGCTCAAAATATTTATTCACAAACATATTTTGATCCAAATTTTGAGGTCTTCTGTCTGAGACTTCAATAAAATTGTAAAAAATGGTTATTTATTATATTTTCACACACAAAAAATTTTTAAAATTTTTCAGTAAGTCTTCGCGTGCAACTGTCACAACTCTATTGTGCCACAGTGTGGTACGCGTGTCGTGGGTTCGCCACCCCTGCTCTGTTCCATAGAATATCTTTTCCGCATAGGTTGGTTTCAATTCATAAATTTTTTTTCTCTCTCCGTATAACCAAGTTCCACCTTGCTGCCCGGCTTGTGCTAACATGGATGTTCAAAAATGTGAACTTCGACTGTGACTTAGATCACAGCAACTCAAATCGGTGACAGAGCTCTGATTAGTGTTCTTCAAGAATGGCGTACAATTCCAGCTACGTCAGTTGAAAAATTAGTGGACAGAATTTCCCACAGAGTGACAACTTTTATTACAACGAAAAGTGTACCAACATTATTCTAATTTTTGACATCTGTGGGAAAAGCAAAGCATACAGGTGTCCGGATATCTTTTGTTATATAGTGTATGTATACCGTAGTTGTGGTATTTAGGTTTTATTGTGGTAATAATTCATTTAAATTTTCTCTCGCGAAGGATTTTAATTCATAATGGTCTTGAGCCCTTGCGTGATAAATAATTTTACTTTACGTGATAAATAATTTTACACAACTTTACCCTCAAAAAACCTCAACAGCGGTGGGGGCCTCGCGTTTCGTTCTCTACTATGTCTTAGTAAGATCATAATCCGGATAATTTTAATGTGATCAAATAATACGAGGGTTGGGGCAAAAGTCATGGCAATTATTTTTTCTCTTGAAAATACCAGTCCGGTTGGAAAATGTGACATATACAGACGGAAGTACAAGGTGTTAACTACATTTGGGACAATGAATAGCACTGAAATATCGTAAAACACTAATTTATTACGGTAGTATACAAGGCAATATGGCCTTCACGGTGCAAGAGAATGACAACACAGTACACATAAAGTTGACATGACAAACCTGGGCCTATAGACCCTGAATGTAGTCCCCTGCTACTATCACCATACGTTGCCAACTATCACGGAGGCGCTGAATACCACCAGCCTCAGCATTTGCCGCACCATGTGTGAATCGGGTCACCTGTAGGCAGACGTACAGCATTAGCAATGTCCTCTCGTGTTGCAAACCGTCTACCACGTCTTGGTTCCTTAATCTTGGGAATGAGATCAAAGTCACAGGGCCAGATCAAATTCACTGTGACATTCCATCGCATTTCTCCCTCAGAGAACAGCTATTTTGATGTAAACGGGATGCTCAAAACGGATTACTTCCATCTACCTCACTCGACACTCACCAACTGTCTGATTTCATAGCCCTCCCTGCTCTACTATCAGCTATCAGAGAGCCATCTGTTGTTCTGCATACACACTATGGCTGCAGAACTTCCACACGACACATATACGTTTGTGATCTGTTCACATATTTACAAGAAAAAAAAAGTTTCCATGACTTATGCCCCAACCCTCGTATTCCCATATATTCTCCGAAAAACAAGGAATTTCAAACTGCATTTTAATTTGCAAAGGGTGGGAAGACTTTTCCAGGCTACTTCTAATTTTTTCAAGGTGTTGCGGTTCACCCAGTGGTACTGGTGAAATGCTTTTCAATGTTTCCTTCTTTTTTTTAAGTACCACACTTGCATGACACATATAGCACAGAAATCTTGTATTCACCACTGTAAGCAAAAACTGTTCTTCCCATTCTGTATTAAAATTCATCGTACCTTTCTTTTAAAATAAGAAAGATTACTATTATTACTATAAAAACTCAACTAACACAAAATTGTCAAGTTGAATGTTTAGACAATTATGAGAGAGAGAGAATGACAACAGCTCGTGGACGGATTCAATGCACCGAGCAGCGAACATGCGTTGACCGATAAATATGTAACCAACACATGTTGTCTCAGCAGCCAATCTCGTGCTGTTGCAGGAAGAGTTGTTCATCAACGTTTATTCTCATCTTCTTTTGGCATGTTGAGGAAATTCATTTCTCATGATGGCATCGCGTTGATCGTTTTTTCTCTCTATAGAGACAAAGAACGTGTTAAGCGTCATCGTGAGCTTTCATTGAAGATGCATGTGTCATCTACTCATACATCGAATCGTTTGCTTAAGTAAACACAGTAGCATCGATTGTGAAAAGCAGGTTTTCCAATCTAGTTGGCATCGGTGTTCCTTAAATATGTTTCTTTTAGTATGAACATCTTAGGTTTTAGTAAAGGTGGTCACCCCAAAATATGTTGGCGGTCCATCGGTCAATCGCGATCGACTTAATGCCCAACCCTGCTGTATATCGTCTACTTTTAAAGATCTTAAGTAGGGCCTACTTCTGTATAGGGGCCCAGGGCCTAAAAAATCTCAAGATTTCCCTGGGCCCAGGGACTCAAAGAGTCTTAAGACGGCCCTGCTAGCAACTTCCAGTTGACGCAAGCTATAAAGGGCTCAGATCTCGGGAGCGAAAAAAGGAATGCTTTTGTGAGTTGTCTTAGATGTGCGTGTGTTAGTGTTGTGTTTTTTGTGTAGCGATTTTATATATTTGTGTTCGTCAATAAATGTAGGTTTTTAAATTTTAAGAAACCTCTCCTCATTCTTTACACGACTGCAATGACGTGAAATAAAATGTCTTATTCCAAAACTTTTTTAATTAAGTTGGGAAAAAACATGATACATTTTTCGCGCGCACTGTTTGATCATATACTATGTGAAAAAAACCATAATGTCTTTTTCCCCGGTTTTTAATTAGGGGCCCGGGAAAACCGAGTGGAAAGGGGGTATCGGACCATGGCTTCCCTTTGGGTCACGATTTCCCGGAGCCCAGTACCACTAAAGCCCCGGGACGTGTGGGGGCAGCGATGAAAAGAAATCTGTCGAGAGCCGAAACGTCCTCCCATTGGGGGTGGGTGGGTAGTTAAAGGGGGTGCCATTTTCGGGGTGTAAATTCCACGTCACGGACCAGGGTTGGTTTCCCGGGTCCGTCCCCAAAAAGCCCTCGTGAAGGAACAGTGCGACTTTAAATATTAAAATCAACCCAATCCGAGAAAATAACCTGGTAGTCCCTTTATCTATTTAAAGCTAAAACAGTCCCCCTTTTTAAAAAATTTTTTTGGAGCAGTAATTAAAAAAAATTTTTTTTTCCCTCATACTCAGATTCTATTATTAATTTTTGATTCTGTAAGTAAACAGTCAGTATGACCAGCCATTATTTTAAAAATTTTAAAAAATTTATTATAACTATTTCCAAATTTTTAAAAATGCTCACTTTTAAAATTTTCACCATTTAAGTGATTTATGTTTTTTAAATTATTGGGAGAAAAAGTTATTTATAATTTGAAAATCTTTTCCCTTTGTTAATTTTTAATAATTATTTTTCAAAACCCAAACGGGAAAAACAAAAAATTTTTTTAAAAAAATAGTAACTTTAGCTTTTTTAAAAAAATTTAAAACAAAGTCTCTCAGCCCCAAACCATCCCCCAACTATTGTAGAACATGCTTTTGGGGGTATATACAAAAAAATTTTAAGGCCCCTATCCAGAACAGAAAAAAAAACCTTAGGGATTAAAAAACTTATACCTTTAAAATTAAAAGTCTGGGGAAAAACGCTTTTTAAAGGTTTGTAAAGGCAAAACAAAAAAAATTATAATGCCTATAAAAACTCTAATTTTTTAATATTTTTTTTTCCAAAAGTATGTAGGTGTGTGTGTTTTAACATTAAAACACTTTTTCATTAATATGACTGAAAAATTTTTATTATTCAAAAACACTTTTATGCATTTAAAATTGATAATTTTTTTGATGACCGTTTATTCAACTTAAGCTTTAACCAAATATTTTCTACCAAAAGTTTTTAAAACAAAGCATTTTAAAAAAAATAACCCAATTTTAAATAAATTTAAGCTAAAAGAGCCCAGTTTATTCAAAAATTTTTTTTTTTTCAGGGTTTTAAAAACGGAGCAATTTAGGGAAATCTTTTTGCTCTTTTGTTGTGTGAAAAACCAAAATAATTTTAAAAATAGGGACTACAAATTTTCTTTTGGAATTGTGTTTGGACTCAAGGAAATATTCCCGTTTTATCCGGCAATACTCTGTATTCGGGAAATTTTAATTTGTATCAGCGAGGGCCGGGTTTTGAAACACCTTTTCAAAATAGTATTCCATCTCTTCGTATTGTTACCCCCAGCAAAATTTGGGAAAGTTTTGCCCTGGGAATTTTTCAACAGGAAAAAAATTTAAAAATAAAAAAACATTATATAAACTATTTGGGGAAAGGGTTTTTAAATCAATCTTTAATTAACTATTTTTGAGGGGAAATCAAGAACGAAAAAACCCAATCAAAAAGGAAAAAAGATTTTATAATGAAAATTAAAAAATTTAAAAA
Source organism: Trichonephila inaurata madagascariensis (assembly GCA_019973955.1). Classification (NCBI taxonomy): domain Eukaryota; kingdom Metazoa; phylum Arthropoda; class Arachnida; order Araneae; family Nephilidae; genus Trichonephila; species Trichonephila inaurata. The sequence continues at coordinate 2,580 of BMAV01008045.1, read as the reverse complement.
AAATTTTCACCCCTTTTTTAAAAGAATTGATTGTGCTCAAAAATATTTTTAATTAACTCACAGCAATTTAATTACTCACAGCAATCTGAGAACGTTTTGCCCATGGAATTTTCTCAACAGGAAAAAATTAAAAAGAAAAAAAAAGAAATTATATAAACTATTTTAAAAGCAAAAATTGGCTTTGAAATCAATCTTAATTAACTATTTATGAGAGAAGTCAAAAAACGAAAAACCTAATCAAACGGAAAATGATTTTAGTAATGAAAATTAAAATTAATAAACATTTCACACTAAAAGAATTGATTGTGCTCAAAAATATTTTTAATTAACTCAATTTAAGAGTGGAAAAATGCTTTAAAATGAAACCGAAACCAAAACCATAGCTCAGAACACTTCAAATAGCTTAAAAACTAATTTGTTAACACATCTGAAATTTTGTAGCAAGCTTCCCAACGATATGGGTCACAAGAAAATGCGAATTTTTTTTTTTAAAATTTGAAATATGTAGGATACTGTGTAGTCTTAACCTTTTCCACTGAATGCCATTGCATTCCCTGTTCATGGAATGGAGGATTCCGTAATACCTATTTTGGATTTACAAGTTCAAAATGGGCGTGCACATTTGTTTCGGGACCTGATGCACTTAACCAAGATATGTAGTTGGAAAGTGTCCAGTTTGCAGGGAGCCAGGCCATTAGCGTTTGCTTTGAAGATGATTAACCAAAAGAGCCCGTCTCTCTAACGATTCGCAATCCAAAGATAATGATTTTAATTCCTGATTATAGAAGAATTATCCCTGAAAACTTTAAAAACTCCCGATCCTAAGGTTTCAGTAGTCCTTAGAAATACAGTTACATCACACGTTCCAAACGACACTAGGTAACTCTCGTCCAAGACGATGTTTTCTCAAAGCGTTCAAACGAATACTTTCGAACTCACAATGCTTAAATTTCTCCTTTATTAGAAGGAATACGGCACTCACTTTCATCGACAAGGCCGGGTGATGTTGTGCATTACGGATGCTGGATACACGTTCACCAATGGTGTCGTACCCTATACTTTGGATTGTTGGCTCTTAAACGGAATTCATCTAAAATATGCTCCAATTTCAGACCACCCTTTTGCATGATCAAATCTATACCAAGACGCAATGGAGAGTGATACAAGAATCCTTTTCGATGACATTTCCTTGAAGCATGTATTTACGGTGTGCCTGGAATGTTGTTTTTGCAAACGGTGTTTTTCCTTATCTATAATTACAAAATACAATTGAATTTACTGATTCAAAGTTTAAATAAATGCAACAAAAAAATTAGTGGGAAAATTTAAAAATGTCCAAAAATGTCAAAAACGGACTTTGAAGAATGTTCACCATGCTAAAATTTTAGAAAAAAAGAATATCATCAAAATATTCTAAATTTCAAATTTAAAACAAAATTTAATTGAAGAAAAATTAGAAAAAAATATAATCCCGAGGGTGATTTTTTTATATATGAATCCTTAGAAAAAGTATAACTAATGAATAAAAGCTTCGAGTTATTCAAAAAATAAATGAAAAATAAAATTCGAAAAGTAATTTTGAAAGTTTGTCGAAACAAACTGGAATTTTTATTTTTTCTCTAATTTTTTATTATTTATATTCATTAAAAAATTCTATACATTTTTGTATCACTAGACTTAAGAAATATATTGATGATTCTTTTCATTAGGGAAAAGTCTGTAATTTCCTCTCTTCCAATAATATCTTATTTTTATATTAATAGAAAAATTCTATGAGTTAAATTTATTAGAAATAAATTATACATGTATTTAAAAAATGCTATCAAAAATTTCTGAAAGTAGTAAGTCAATGTATCTCTCTAAGTTTGTGACAGATGTACTCTGAAATATAATAATTTATGATACTGAATTATGTATGCATCTGTGCAAAGCTGCATTATGCATATTATTGTCAATAGATGGCAGCATGAGAAATGAATTGTGCTGGTAGATTTTAGTTCTGCTTGCATTTTTTTATTAGCCAATCAGAGATCTCTATTTTATCATCCATTCAACAACGGCTTGCATATTTACCCAAAACGAAGCTGAGAGCTGTAACTGTAGCTGTGTTCCTTTTTTCATTCCCTACGCCCCCCAATAAGTTTTTAAACCTTTCCTTGCTCGGAAGCTGGATTGAGAGGTTGCTGTTGTAGTCATTTTAAGTGGATTCAGCGGTGAGACCGTTTTAATTTTTTTTTTCTGGGAAAATTTTTTTAGTATATCTTTTCTTCTATCTTCGGGTAAAAATTATTTTTAGTACTTACACAAGTATGTCTAAAAAATTAGTATTGGGTGGGGAAAAAAAATGGGGATTACAATCACCCCCAAAAATAAAATGGGGTAGAGAATATGAATATCAATTTTAAAAATAAGTATAGAAATAATATAGCAGATTCGGAAATATTAGCTAAGTTTGAGGAAAGGGCAAAATTTTAAAAAAATCCAACATTGCAATTTTCTTAAAATCGAAAAAATTTCCCGAGTGGAAATAATTAAATTAAAAGAAATAAAAATTTAAAAAAGTTCACAATTAAAAAAAAA
>BMAV01008042.1:220545-233369 GCA_019973955.1 Trichonephila inaurata madagascariensis | reverse complement strand
ATATTCATTTAAAAAACGATTTGGGGCAGAAAATTAAATCCTTTTGAATCAAAGTTTCGGATGATTGATTACAGTTGCGTCGTTGTTAAGGTAATTGAGAATTGTTTGGAATGAAATTTCTACTAAGGAAATAAAAGTTACCATTCGCTTTGCAATGAACCGGAGTTTAGATTTCCATTCTTATTATGCTAAGAAATTTGATTCTTATGTTCAAAATTAAGGAATTTGAGCAGTTTTATTCACACAAAAGGGATATCGTAAAATACTTACAGAGTGTGAGTTTATATTTTGATAAAAAAATTACGTTGGTTTTTAAAATTGATATAGGCATGCATGTGGTTTTCTCATTCTATTTTTAGTGATTTTATCCAAATAAGAGGAAAAATATTTGGAGCTTGTATCAGCTCTTTGCTCAGTTGAGCTTTGTCTTTGTATCTAGCTCTACTTCGGAGAAGCATTATGTTAGACCGCCGTACATCGCTACACATTTTTAAAGCGGATTCTTTTACTGAGAAGCGATATAAAGAGGAAGTTCTTGAATCTCCCGTGAGACTGTTCCGAGGAGCAATTGTTCAGGATTTTTTTTTTTTGAACGATACTGCGAGGCCGTATTTGTAGAATGGAATGACCAGCAAAATCTCCTAACCTAAATCCTATCGAGCATGTTCGGAAGGCTTTAGAAAGAGTCATTACTGGAAGTCAATACCTTCCTAACACAAGCCGGACGTTAAAATAAGCGCATATAGAAGATTAGGGATTGTTGTACGAGATGAAATTAACAAGTTAATTTGTATCATGAGAGCTCGTTGTGTAGTCTGTGTGGCAATAGGGGGGGGGGAGCCACATTTCTTATAAGACGTTCAGTTTTTATTTATTTCATCGCGTTTTTTTTACATTTTTTAAAAAAATCTAATTTGCATATTACAAGAGTATTAAGATTTTATTGGTTAACATAATTATTCTCAGAGTATGAGGAATGTATGTACAAACATTTATCTAAAAAAAGTTATATGCAAAGATAATGCCTTTTTTGTGTCTGCATCCTTAATTTTGGATGCCAGTGTATTTAACTACAGTGAACTACGTTTAACGCGAACACGACGCTTAAGACGAAATATCGGTTAACACGAAGTAATACAACGGTCCCGACAAACTATTATGTATTTTCATGTATTTTTTTCCCCTCTTAACACGAAAAGATTTCCTTGCTGGGAATGAACATATAACGAAAACACCAGCCACACAGGCTCATCATCTGAAGAATTCGCTGCAGTAGATGAGGATAATTTGTATACAGCCCCAATTATGGCTGACAAAGACATTTTGGAGTTTGTTCAAAGCTCAAAAAAATATTACTGATGCAGATTCCGACAACGAAAGTGAGATGTATAATGTAGCTCCTGATTGCGCGTTATCCAAAATGAGAACATCATGAAAAGCATACGCAGTTATTTAGACGCACATTCCAATGGTGAAATGAATGAGAAAATGGATGATATGAAACAATTTGATGACAATTTGACCCTATAAAACGCAAATAAAAGAAAAATTTCAAATTATTTTCTAAACCAAAAAATGTTTTGTTTTACAAAATCATGAAAAATTTTATATTAAATTTCGATGTGAATGTGTTTGTTTAATTAAATACACGATTTTTAATTTATTAAATGAATGCATATAAATTAAAATTAAAAAATATTAATCACCGTAAAATTCGGCTTATAACGCGCACCCATATTTTCAAGCTGCATTTTTTAATTATTAGGTCGTATTTGCCGTATAACGTGCCCCCCCTTTTTTTTACGAAGAATCCGAAATGTTAGTATACAATGCTCTTACGTTTTGAAGCCATTTATTCGAGGTATTATCCCAAACTTTTGAAAAAATAGTATACTTCTAGAGCAACAATGCTTTTTTAGTTTATATATAAGGCATATTGCTTTTAAATAAAAAGTATTTCATTGTGTGTAGAAGTAAAATTTTTCTTATGCTTTTTTTTTGTTATTTTTATAATTCTTATTTTTATACTCGGCGTATAACGCGCACCCTTGAACTTTGATGCTATTTTTTGTGTTAAAAGCGCGCGATTTTAGCCGGATTTTACGGTATATTGTATACATGATTTTTTTTTGCAATACCCTTTAACACGAAATCATTTTAACGCGAACAAATATTTCAGTCCTCCTCAGTTTAGAGTTAAGCGATTTTCACTGTATAAGGAAATTGGAACTTTACCATACGTTGTAAACTTTATAACTAGCCTGGAATGATTGATCGAGAACTAAACTTACTTTTAAGCCTTTCCATGGCAAAATCCCCATTCATCATCAGCTTCCTTCATGCATTAATCCTAATCCACCACTCTGTTACGGATAAACTGCTATAAATTGCACTTGCAATATACGGCATTTAGTACAGAAAGAAATTCTCAGCTGTATATGTGGAATTTATTCCCTGTACATTTCTCATGTATCCGAAATCAGAAATCCACCTCAATAATCCATTAATTATACATTTAATATTAACTTAACTGACCGTTTTGTATCCTTTGAATCGGTCACTAGGCAATCAAATGTAGAATTGCTAGCCCTAATGAGCACGGGTTTGAAATCTAACAAATTTCGAATAATATTCTAAGTTAGAGGTTTGGTGGTTTGGAATAGTTTTGGTACACTAATTGGCCAAAATGTGTTGTATGTTTCCATGGTGACATGATAGATAGCAGCGATGTATAACTTGGTTTAGCATATGGTCAATCGTAATGAAGATACCACATTGGTAGATATTAGATTTAGTGTTGTGTATTTAACTTACAAGCGCATTGTTCTAATACTTCTGAATCGGAGATATAAATATACCATAAAATCTGGCGTATAGCGCGACATTTTAACTCAAAAAATAAGATCGGAATTTACAGGTGCGTGTTATACGCTCCGGGTATAAAAATGAGAGCCATAAAAATAAGTAATAAACATTTTTTTAAAGTCAATTCCTACTTATATCAACAAAGAAAAATTTATTTTAGCTGCTTTTTATTAAATGGTTACAATCAATCTAAATATGTATATACATAGGACAGAATCACAACATTAAGTGATAATTAATTTTTATTAATTATCATTAAAGAATCGTATTGTCATCCAAATCATTCGTATATATAAAATTTCAGTTCAACTGTATGCTTTAAAACGTAAGAAAAAAAATCTTGTAAAGTTTTGACTCAAGTCGCTAAAAATGGAATCAACGTGGCTGTATCTGTAATTATTTAAATAATTAGTTTCGGTAAATTAATTTTAATTAATTATTAAATTATCGTATTTTTACCCAAAATAAAAGTGTGTAGAAAATTTCAACTCAAATAAGGGCTCAAAATATGACAAAAAACCTTTTCAAGTTTCGACACAAGTAGCCAAAAATAATGCCAACGTAGATGTATTTGTAATTCTTTAAATAATTAGTTTTAATCAGTTAATTTGTATTAATTATAATTAAATTATTATATTGTCATCCAAAATAATCATGTATATAAAATTTTAGCTCAACTGAGCGCTTTAAAATGTATTTTATTAACGATTGAAAATTCCCCTAAGATAAATAAATAAACAAATAAATAAATATATAGAGAGTGTGAGAGTTAATAGTGTAGGAATTGAAAAAATATATTAGTAAAAAAGAAATTGCTTCTACATGTATCAAAACACTGTTTATTTAAAAGAAACGAGAGACTTGCCTTACGAACTAAAAAGTTGTAGTTCTAGAAGTATACTATTTTCTTTTAAAGCTTGGGATAATACCTCGAATTAATGACTTCAAAACATAAGAACATAGCACACTTACAGTTCAGGTTTCTTCGTAAAAAAAGGGGGTGCGCATTATACAGTGAATATATGTGTATCTGAAAACTAAAAAATAGTAGTTTGGAAGTATAGGTGCGCGTAATACACCGGATTTTACTGTGATTATTCTAATCTATATGCGTATTGATTTATATTACTCAAAAAGTTACACACACAAGACAGCTCTTAAAAATATAACATCTTTACATAAAAGTTTATTTTGTACACAATATGCATTTCAGATTTTTATATAAATATATTAATTTTTTAGTATTAAAGGCTACTAGACAGTGCATGTAGCATTGCATGAATATGATTCTCTTCAATGTATGATATTGATCGATAAGGAATTTATCTCTTATACAAAATACACTTAAAATTGAGACTTAAACTTTTATAAATTATCGTCTAGTTAGATATTCTTTTGAATTAGAAAAATGTAACGTGAATATTTATCCAAATCAAACTTTTAAAAGTGAAGGAAGTTATTTCTTTGGTGTTCTAGAATTCATTTTGGAACAAAACTCCCACCAGAATATCTTCCAATTCAAATAATTTCTTGAACTTTTCCATTTATCTTTAATCGATTTATAAAAGCCCAAACCCACGCGGAAAGAGAAGAAAAAGAAGTTCCTACGAATTTTTCTTTCGGGAAAGAAATAAAACCTGTCAAACTATTTTTATATGTTTTCATCCCACATTTTGAACGATGACATTTAAAAAGGACTAGTGATTAAAAAGCTTTTTGGGCAAAGTTTAAAAATTCAGCCATAAAGACAGACGTTTTGAAATGAGAGACGTTCGAAAACAATTGTAATTTTTTTTGTGAACAGTTTCGTAACTTTAAAATATAACTTGTACTTTTTTTTTTTCAATATTTTCAAAGAAAAAGAGAAATAAAATTAATTAAAAAATCTGGTTAATGATCAAATAAGAGCTGCTTTTGGGAAGGCTAACAGAAATAAGTATCGTATATTTCCTGTATCAGCCGAGGCTTTTGAAATTTTTAATGTTCAAGTAAATTAGTTTCATATACGGATTCGCTGATCTCGGAAAAAGCAATGTTTAGAATTAATTTTTAAAAAAAAATTTTTTTTTGGTTAGCCATGTGAAAAAGGGTTTTTAAATTTTTTTAAAGCTTTTGAGATTTTAATGAAATTTTTTATTTAAAAGAAAAAATCACATAAATGTTTCAGCGTCATTGTCAAAAAAAAAGTTTTCAGTAGTTCGTAAAATTCATTTTACTTTCATTGGCATATCTTACTGGCCATGGTAACTTAGTGGTCAAGGTCACTGTTTCATGGCTGGCGTATTGGTTCGAGCTTAGTGCCACTGAAAATCCACCGCGTAGATTTTTCGGCGACAGTTGTGGAAATACTGGCAGTTTCAGGCCCTAATCCCATATCTGTTGAATAAGTTTGATTGTTGATTGAATATTAACGTCCCCACTGTTCAGGGCGAGGGCTTTGGCGACGGACCACGTAATTTTGAGCCATGGTCAAGTGACGTGGACGACACTGAGTGGCCCCCCCCTCTCCTAACTACCACACCACACCTCGGGAGGACGTTTCAGCTCTCTATGGATTTAACGTGCATCGCTGCCCTACACGGCGGGTCTTTAGTGGTACTGGGTTCGAACTCGTGACAAGGCAAGCCACGATCCGATACCTATACCACTCGGCTACCGCGGGCGTCTTGTTGAATGAAGCGGAATATCTGTTGAAAGAATTCCATACATGTTAAACGAAGTAGACATTTTCGTGCTGGGGTGTTGGCTGATCCAATCATTCGAAAAAGTTAGTTCATGAAGATGACTTTAATTACATGATGGAGAACTGAGTGACTGCTTTCGAATTGGTTCATGGCAAATGAGGAACACGACTCTCATTGGCTGCCCATGGGGTCCCACCGTGTAGTTGGGGCCGATGCTCGTTAAATATGTCTAGGTTCAAACATCCTTTGGTTGGTGGGCTCTGAAAGTTAGAAGAGGAGGGTGCCAGCGCCGGAGCCGTCCTCGTCACTTGACCATGGTTCGAAATTACGAGTCCGTCACCAATAGCCCTCGTGCAACTTTATAGTGTGACGCCAATATATATATAGAGAGAGACGTGCGACTCTCTCACTTACTATCCTGGGATGTCTTACTGCATATGATCATCATGCAACATTCGAAGATCCCGTACAGTATACAAACTTCTCTTCCAATTCATTTTTAAAAAAAATGTGGTAAAGACGTTGAAAGTAGGACAAGCGCAGACGTGTACAAGATAATAAATGTGTTAGCTTCAGATGGGGCTTCCAGAAATAAAACTATCGTCGTTTGTATACGGTATTTTATTTTACAGAGGTTTGATTGGAAAATACTTCACCCGTTCGACAACGCCTTCGTCCGCATGGTGACATGTTTTGAAATTAAAGATTCTTTTTCTTTAATTCGGCTTATATATGGATATTGAATTTTGAAAAAGATTTTGAAGAAAAAATGCATTCTCGGCTCGCTCGACTTATATTCGGAACTGCACAATAAATATCTTTTCATCACTTTTATTGTAATTAGCTTTATAAAAATAATAGTTGTTACCATCAAACTGGGATAAATAACTACAAATTTTAATGACCTTTCAATTAATATAAAATATATATATGTTACTTATTTTAATTCAGGTTATTATTTGTATAAGAGTATATAGCAAAATTACACTTCTTGTTACAATTCGCTTGGTCGCCTTTTTATATTAGGCTTTCGAAAATTTTGTGAAATGTAACAATACATAGCGCAGATATTTAATAATTTCATACTGTACTTGCTTGGACGTGTGCATCATACATTTCTGCTGGGACTAGAGCAGCGATACTCAACCTGCGGCCCGTGGGCAGCATGTGGTCCATTGGGTTTCTCTGAGTAGCCCGGTCATGGCCCTTTGCAAAAGAAAATTCAAGTATTTTTTCTGATAAAATCTTTTACCTTTTTAGTGAGATGACTTTTAGTTTTTTAGTATTTTGTTGTTATAAGATCCGTACTTCTTAATTTTGTCAACCATTAAATAAAAAATGATCTTTCGTTCTGAAAAAATTTTTTGTTTTAATAAATTCAGAAAAATTATTTAAATAAATTTGACACAAAAATGCACGAATGTCAGTTGGATTAATTTTAAACAAAAAGTACTGATTTCAGTCTGGATTTTAGCAAAAACTCTTCGCTACCATATTGTACTTGATAAATTAATGTTTGCAATAAAATTAAGCGGGGCTTTGTCAAACGAAAAAAAAAAAAATAAATAAATTATCGTAGTGCATGGCAGCTTTTTTTGTATGACAGCACAATGTTAACAAAAGGCTTGGGATCATAGATGAAAGTACATCGAAACTACACTATAACTCAATAAAAAATGCGTAAAACCGATTTTTTTATAAGTGTTTGGAGTTATGAAGTTAAATATAGACAAAAAAATAAAATCTAAAAATGAGATAGTTTTAATATTTTGAGCAATTTTTCACATTTTAAATATTTTTTGTCTTATAGCCCCCCCTCTCCCATTAATCCTTTTGTGGCAGCCCGCCTGAAATAGATGTCATATGTTTGTGGCCCGGTCGAAAAAAGGGTTGAGTACCCCTGCACTAGTATTTATCGTACACAGTTCACTTGAATTCTCGCATCCTGCACATCGAACATAGCATCACATCGTTTATACTTGTGCCTGAAATTCACGCATGCGCCATGGTTTCGTCACATGACCAGCTCAGCTCCACTCCCATTTCATGGACGAATGCCGAATTTTCTTTATGTCACTGTCTTAGTCTGTATTTCACTTGAACCACCCTATTATATAATCTTCTAAGGCAAAATTTTTAAGGAATTTTCTTTAAATATTTATCCAAGCGCATTATATTGTTTTAAACAACAACAGTACTCATATGAATTTTCATTTCTAAGTATAACTAAAGAGTTATAAGAGTGAATGAGCGTTTATTATATAGCAGTTTATCTGTGAGCATCTGGAGGACAGGAGGACATTGGAACTCGACAGATTTCACCCTTTCTGTACGGTGGGTTTTTAGTGGCACGAGGGCTAAAATTCTCGACACGCCGACTACTCGCGAATACTTAACAATAATCACTAGGCTACCGGGGTCATTCTACGGAGTTATAAATGTTGTTGTGGCTAATGCCACCTGTCTGACGTAGTCAGAACGAGGCCCATGAAATTCATCGTGGCAAGGGGCTAGACATACCCTGTAGTTGGCCTTGAGTACCATACAGGTGACAGTACGAATTAGCTCGGCGAAATTCCCCAAAGGGACGATAGATGGCAACACTACCTCCATAATTTAGACATGGAACTGAAGGGGAGGGAAATAATCTCCAGTCCCCAGCACTCGTGATTCAGCCCACAAGATTTAAGGACCCACTGATTTAACGAGCACGTACTCCGTGTGTACTCGGTGGGTATTTGGTGGCATCGGGCATCGAACCCAGGTCTTCCGGTCTGGAATCCGATGCTCTAACCACTAGGCAACCAAATAAATAGAAACGGTTTGAAATATTCACATATAATCTAATAAGCTTCTTTAAGTATTGATTCGACATCTAAGGAAAGACATAATTAAAATGGCTTTATAATTCAGTACGAATGTTGTAATCAATATTCTAATCTTTTATCTTGTCTTTTACGTTTTCAATTTTCAAACTTAATTCTTTTTAATTTTCCCGCATCGGTGATCAAACTCAATCATAATCACGAATAACATCTTTTAAAAGGAGATGGCTCTAGGTTTAAAGTTTATCATCAAATATTTATGTAAAATTTCGTAACACCCGGAGAGCTGTCCAGGACCTAATCCCTCCTTAGAATCGAAATTTTAATACCCTTCCAAGCGTTGAGACTCTTAGCGGTGCATTATTCATTAGAAGATTCCTGTGGTAAAGTGATCGCAGGTCGGGATGGTGGATTAGAGGAGGGTCATTTCGGCTTGTGGACAAAATGTTGCCAGAAAAGCAAGCAAAAGACTGTTCATAAGGTAATCGAAGGCATATTATGTACTCAAGGGCTTGCCAAATTCTGCCATGTTCACTGGAGGCTTAACATTTTAAGGCTTTGTGCAAGTGTCTAGAGAATTGGGCTCTCTCGAAAATTAAATTTAAATTTGAAATGAAATAGGTACTTTTGACAGTCGAATAACTTCAGTGTATCGTATGGAATGGTGATTGCGTTGTTTCCTAGAATATCGGATTATATATATATTCAGACACTGAGAAAATGAACTATCATTTTATTAGAAATTGTTTCATTATGCGTTCGTTTTGTATTCGAAATAACCATGTACTGATATTATTCATTCGGTTTCCGTGTTTTAAAAATATTTTTGACCATTATTTTAGCAATATTTTAAATCTTTTACATCCCATTTTGTTATTTTAGGTAGTTTTTCTAATTTTTTTGGATTGATTTTTGTATTTGATTGGGAAACAAAATAAATGCAATTTCATTTTATTTTTTGGGGGTTTTCTATAACTATATCCAAACAAGTCTTTTAACTGTTTTAATTAGTGTAAATTTCTAAAAAGTGAAATTAAAAAATGAACTTTTATTTTCTCAGTGTTTGCATAATTCAATGTGAAATAAATTATTTTATAAACACTTTTTAAAAATTAAGGCAATTCTGCGCGAAATATAAATGTCTCATTGTAATTTATTATTTATTTCTATTGAAGAAAAAACTGTTATTGACTATAGAAAAATGAGTGTTGATACAAAATGAATTAATTTAGGAAAAAAGAATCAATATTAGATGAAAATTTTTCATAAACTCTTTAATAAATTTGCATTGTTTAGTACTAACCAGAGTACAATATTGGAAAATAATTCATTTAAGATAGAGATTTAACGTTAGAGGAGAAACTTGACACTGTAACTTTTTATTAAATTTGGATTGTTTAATAATAATATATGAAAATATTTTATATTTCTAAGGTTATTTTTATAGTTCTTTGTCTTATAAAGATGTTTCGTAACCTCATCACTCTAATCTTTAATCACACAATAAATAATTTTTGTACTATTAAAAAAAATTATAGTGAGGGCTTGAGAAAAGGATTAGAAAATAAAGATAGAATATATTTGATGGCACTGAAGTACACTGAATGCATTGTACACTGAAAAAGTATCCTTGAAATATTTGTTTTTAAAAATAACAATAAAATTAAATATATTATTTTTCTCTCCAATGTATTTATCTATTATAGAGGAATGAGATAAAGTTAGAAGTTCTCTCTCTCTGACGTCAGTGTAGGTTGAGATACACTGAAGAACTAAAAACAGAAGTTTTGTTCTCTAATTATCGATCAAGTCTCACTCGAACACGCACAATTTCCACAACACGACATAGCATGTAATACACGTCGCAGGTGGAGTCTGCTTTTACGTAGGGATCCAGGACCTAAAGAAATCTTAAAGGAACACAGTATGATTCAACTGACAAAAATTGGTCAAAAAATCAAATCTAATTTTTCCAGTCTAGATTATTTGTAATATACTGTTCTATAACCTCACAAAATTTGAAAGTTCTAAATTTAGAAAACGTAGAATTATGATAGCTTTTACGATCGTTTTCATTCACATTCCTATTGTAAAACAAAACTTTAAACTTACTTATCTCAGAAAGATAAAATGACTAGTTTGTCCTCATTTAAAATGCTAAGGCTTTTTTTCTATTGGGCTTAATACTTTGAATTTTTTTTTACCTATTGCTAACACCTTACCTATTGCTGTAACAAAAGTTGGTATGCATTTTTCAAAGCAATACTTATTTTTTTAAAAATTATTGAACCCAGAATTTATACAATCGTGTTATCGCGAAACCCATACTAACTTTTGTTAAACATAGGTTGACCTACTTGTAAATCAAATTTAATGCGTGTACGTCAATTTTTGTAGGAGTAGCATTTTAAAATCATTTCACAAATTTTAAGATTTTTCCTTAAAAAATTATATAGATACATTTTTATAAAATTTTGGGCACAAAGCCTGTTTGACATAGTATACACACATAGGAGGCAACCGAAAATTTTTTGAAAATCCTTAAATTAAAAATTTTTGCGTAAATCATACCATGTTCTCTTAATACGTCACTGGAACACAGCGCAAGAGCTACAGCAGTTTGAATAGTTGCCTGTTGAACGCATGGTCTTAGCTTCTCAGATGCACCTACGCATATATATCATCCCTATACAACTGGAAATGCGACAACAGACCAAATAATGTATATCCTTTTGACAACAGTTCATTGATGTTACAGATCAGCCTAGGCATTCCTCTAGCATTCATCCAAAGTACGAAAATGGATTTGAAATCCAAAAGCCTATATTAAAGAGAGATCTTTATACAAAGGACACATTGACATTTAATGATGCCACAAAAATGCACACAATATTAATTTGACACAATTTTTCATATTTATCTCGTACGATTATTGTCGGTCGTTGATGGTCACATTTCTTTAAAATCTATTTTTTTGTGTGATTTTCAGGACCTTTCTCGGCTGGAGAGTTAATACTTTTTCCGATTTCTAATTTATGATGCAATCTTGCAAATAAAATTTATGTTTCATATCTACCTCTGAGATGCTCTGCACCGGGCTAACAATCCTCATTTAAATTCCCTTAAGGCTACAGTGGACAGTAAAATTTTTTTTTTTTTTTAATTTTTTACAAACGTGCCCCAAAATTTTACTGTGTGTATGTAACTTAGAACTAAAACCAGATAAAAAATTTGGTGAGAAAAAATGAGTAGTTTTTAAGAAATTTAAAATTAAAAAAAAAAAAAAAAAAAAACAAAAATTTAAAAATATCAAAACGTTCCATGCGTTTTGATTTTTTTTAAAAATTTCATATTTTCCCCTTATTTAACTTCTTTAAGCAATTCTTTACAAATGTATGCATGCAATGTAATGTTTTATATGATAATTTACAAAATATGGGTAAACGCAAGTTTTTATATGAAAATTTCAAGAATTTTAATGATTTCATACATAAAAAACTTTAATTTCTTCTTTCACACACACCCTATCACTATTACTACAATGCACCCAAGAATTTATGACTATACATTAGATGAACACTTTTGGAAAGTTTTGTTATAATTCGACAAAAATTGCAACGCATGGAACATTTTGAATTTTGGTTTCGAGGCAAATTTTTGATTCTGAGAAAAACAGCTTTTTTTATTTTAAGGGAAATTAACTTAGTTTTTTTTAAAAAAAAAATAGGGATATAAATATAAACTTGAAACAATAATATCATGCAAATATAAGATAGATGCAGAATGTATATATAAGGTTCTGCAATATTTATTGTAACAGTCGCATTGACACGTGGTATATACAGTGATAAAAATTGAAGTAAGCTGGAACTTTCTTATAATATCTGAAGTAAATTAGCAGAATGTATTTCATTATTGTTTCATCTCAACCACATAGTATATTATACATTTCATTAATCACAATGAGTAAAAATAAAGTATTTCAATACGATTAAATTACAAAAATTCAACATTTTGGAGGAAAATTGATTTTTAGAAAAACAACTATTTTTATTCTAAAGGAAAATAACTTAGTTTTTTTTAAAACAATTAAAGACATAAATATAAATTTGAAATTGAAAAACACTAATATCATACAAATATAAGATAGATGCAGAATATATATATATAATATATATATAAGATTCTGCAATATTTATTGTAACAGTCACACATTGACACGTTATATATACAGTGATAAAAATTGAAGAAAGCAAGGACATTCTAATATAAATTAGCAGAATGAATTTCATTATTATTTCATTAACCAGATAATATATTATATATTTCATTAATCACAATGAGTAAAAATAAAGTATTTCAATACGATTAAATTACAAAAATTCAAAAAAATAACACAAATTCAACTGCACATAACAAGAAAACTGCTTGCTAAGTCTAATAAAAAAAA
>BMAV01008042.1:169868-207897 GCA_019973955.1 Trichonephila inaurata madagascariensis | reverse complement strand
TGCGATGTGGCTCATATGAGAAATAATATACATGCACTCACACAATTTATATAATTACTGCAATAAATAAAGGATATTTTTTCTAAAGTTGAAGAATTAGAAATTAATATATTAGAAAATAATATGTGAATTTCCCCCCCCCCAAAAAAAAAATTATTTTTGATGTATTTATCTCAATGCAAATACATATATGCTCTCTGATTTTTTTTAAGTCACAAATTTTTACATAAACTAATTAACAATCCTTATTATTTGTTTATAATTTTTTGTTTAATACTGAATGTGAACAAAAATGTTTTTTTTTGGGATTGTAATTTTTTTGGTAGCAAATATTTTCTTGTAATAAGTTTCGTTAAAAAAGGATTTCGTATTATTACAACATTTATTTAATATTTCTGTGTTTTTAATTATGAAACATCTGTTTACTAATCATTTTGTACATATTTTGAAAGTTGTTTTTCCTTAGTCGGTTTCATTTTCCTTCATTAATTTTAACTATTTATGTTTCAATGGTATTTTTTGTTTTTAATCACCAGCCGAAATCTTATGTGTTTCATTTCATTTCTTTGGAAATTTGGTTAATTACTTCTTACAGCCATTCTTAATTATCTGTTCTAGCTGCTTGGAGTGTTCGTTTCCCTATTAATGTTTTGTTCCAATTATTGACTTCTTTCAGGGAATGGATCAAAACAGCCCGATTTTGTTTATACATTGGACTGCATCTTTCCTTGTTTATTTGAGCCCCATTTTTACAAATGTTCAAATGATAAATACTAAACACTTTCAAATGTTTTCGTATTTTGGTGTAGAAAAATTTTGTGCTCTGGGATTTGAATACCTTGCAAAAATTCACTTCCAAGTTTATCCGTACTTTCTGTGTGATTTCCCAGAGGCTGTTTGTTGCAGATTCTTTCTGCCAGAAGCATTATTTTTGTTTCTTTACAAAAAAAAGGTCGTACTATGTTTGATTTTTTTATGTTTAAATACACATTATGGTTTATATCAGGATAAACTTACCGATGTTCTGAGTTAAGCTGCTTTTAAATAAAGATGTTTTGAATTTTGTTAAACCCAAAATTTTAAGGAATTATTCAAAATGACAAATAGAAATTTTCGACTAGGAAATGCTTGATGAAAAATGCAGAGTTGTAAGGAGATGAAACTTTAGTAAGCTCTGGTTTGGCAGGTTGCAGAAAATACACCGTAATACTATTTTTAAGACAATTTATTTCAATATCTCAACTTATTTTTTTACAGATCATATTTTTAAAATAAAAGCACTGTTGCTTGTTGCATTTTATATTTGAAATGTAAACAATAATTAATATTAACATTCTAGTTTTATTCGATAATTACTCTGTGGCCACGGTAGCATAGGTGCAGAACGCGTGGTTCGCTTGTAATAAGTTAGAGTTTTGGTGCAACTGAAGATTACCCGTTCAGAGTGTCTGATGCATGTTAAACCTGTCGAAGTTCAAAGTTCTCCCGTAGGCTTGGTGTCTTAGTTTTCTGATTGACTATCATAACCAAGAGATCCGTCACCAACAGCCCTCGTGTTATTTTAGAATAAGATTAATAAACTCTCATTCACTCACTCGATAATTACTCTTATAATGTCTGCAGTCATGAATATTTCTAAGATATCTTTCAATTCTATTTTGAAATCCCATTGGTAAAACATTTGTTTATTGGCTATAGTTCAAAAAAAATATTTCACTTCTTGGTCTTCAAACGCCTCCATTGAGTTGTAGGTAACATTTGTAAGAATGGGAGACATAGTAAGTTGAAAATGAGGGACCTCCCTTGAACATTAATTTTTAAATTTAAAAGACATAAACCTTAAAGGTAATGTAAATTCTAGTATTTCTCAAAGGGCTCAGCTTTATTTTTAACTGGCCTTTTTTTTAAAAAATGTGAGGAGAACCACAAACGGAATAGACTGGTTGTGTGTGGTTGCCAAGAGTATATCGATTCTGTCTGTATAGTAAAGCATTGTTAAGGTTTTATACAGTAATTTTTCTTTTAAATATTTAATATGAAACATTTTAAGGACATCAGACATTTTAAATCGTACTTATCTATAAAAACTATACTTTGGAGATTTCAGAACACAAATTAACTTGAAAGAATTTTCATTAAAAATCCATCTCTCTTTGAATCATTTAAAATAAAAAAAGCTTTTTATCTTGAAGAGCATTTTTTTTCTCAAGACTAGGTGTCTCTTGAATGTAAGCAACTTACAAATTAGTTGATGTTGTGAGTACGTTTTTGATTTCGTTCATAAAATTGAATACATATGCAGTTTTTGAAATATTTACTTTTTTTCAGTTACCATTTTAGTAGTCTGTAAAAAAAATTTTTTTTCCATTAATAATATATTTTTGAAGGAAACTATACACTTTTTTTTTATAAAATGTTTTTAAATGCAAAAATGTACAGGCGGTTGTAATTACCATAAAATCCGGTGTATAACGCGCACTTTTAACACAAAAATTAAGATTGAAATTTACGTGTGCGCATTATACCCCGGGTATAAAAATGAAAGCTTGAAAAATAAAACAAAAGATCAGCATCAGAAAGATTAGATTTCTAGATAGATTTGAATATTGTTAATTGGAAAGAAATGCCATACCTAATAAAATTAAAGAGCTCTGACTCTAAAAGTACGCTTATTTTTTTAAAAATCCTATGTTAATACTTCTAATAAATTACTTGAAAGAATACGAGCATTGTACACGCACATTTCTGGTTCCTTTGCAAAAAAGGGGGTGCGCGTTATACATCGGTGCGCGCTACGCGCCAGATTTTACGGTAAAAAAAACCCCAAACGTCTTATGAAAAACAAGTATCGAATTTTATTTCATGTCAAGCAGTAATAATTTTTTTCTCTGTACTCACATTAGAATATAATTATTATTTATTTTATAACACAAATTTATAACGGTTTTTTGGATCTGACTTGATGCAGAAAAAGCTTAGTCTGGAAAATTTTATCAGCAACATTTTAATGCGTATAGTTTGAAAGATTCATTTTAAAAATAAATGCTTTTTGTCTCAAAAATATAACAAATATAAAAATTTTAGTTTGACTTTTATAAATAGAATTTATCATGTAGATACTAGAAAACTGTTTTTTAAGCCCATCAATTTTAATCAAACTTTTAATTCTGGAAACATAATTGACCTGCATTTTTATACACAGAAGATAACTCGTGTCATCTGCTATTATTTCGTAATTGAATATGTTGAAATAAAACAATATAATTAAGAATATTCTATTTTTATATAATAAACTAAAAGGAATACGAATATATCTTTTAAACTACTGTAATGCTATTTTTAAAATTTTATAAACAGTAAGCCCTCACTTACGTTGATAGTACTCAATAGACTTTGCAAATATGTCTCTTTCCCTGAGTTTCACAAACTTGAATTGATAAGTCTTTATTTTATCTAAGCAAAATATTATTCTTCTTGAAGCATTTTTTATAAAAGGAGAACGTTTTGAAAAAAGGTTATTCTAAGTTATTTTTTTGCCAAAATATTTTATTTAAATAATTCTTTTTTTTGTCATAATGTCCTTAAAACAATTTTATACAAATATTCTAATCTAAGTGATACTAAATATCATGAAAATTATCCATTTATGTTCTTTTTTAAAATCACGGTTCCGAACGTAGTCGGATACCTTAATAGTATTGGAAAGTCAATTGACTAGGCTGATAGTATTTGAACTTTTAAAATTAAGCACAGTGCTATGAAAAAGAACAGTTTGATTGAAAAGAACTGAAATTTTTTCATCTAATCATTTACAAGGCTTCGCATCTTGACAAACTAACAAAGAATCCAAAAAGAAAATTTTTCACTTGAGCGAAAATGATTCAGTGGAGTGTGTCTGGTAAAACACATTCCGTGCATAGCTTCTGGGGAAAGATGGTCAATTTTAAATACTGCGTTTGAAGAATCGAGTACAAAAGATCATAAAAAAAATCTGCATATATTGTATGCACAATTCAACAGAAATCTTCGAGAGACATTCCACATGAGCCGCTGGGCATTGTGTTTCTGAAATGCATACCCAAATTGACGTAAAAGGAGCGAATTACAGTGGATCATACAATTTATCTACATATCTATGTGCTATATAAAGGTCTTACTTCTTATGAACGAAACTTTATTAAAAAAAATGTGGACTCTCTAGACAGCTATGCCATGTTGTGGGTCTTTGTGGGATGCTGTAGGAAAGGCAGGATTTTTAGGTAAAAAAGACGTCACCGGAACTACTGCGCTGGTCTTCAGAATATAATTAAAATTTGAACTCTTCACTGAAGTTCATTCCTCCCGATTTAACGCAGTTCTAAATTCATTAAGCTGGTTTTACTCACTCGATGCAATTTTGTGTCACTCAACTCATTTATTGTCACCTCTTCTTTAGAGTGAAGAGGGAGAGAATACTTTTCATACGTTGACACAAAGTTGACTAAAAAGTGAGTGCCGGACTCATAGGTATAACGATTGAGTTTGAGTGAGTGAATATTAACGTAACCCTATTCAGCTACACAAGGGCTTCCGGTTACGGACCTCGTAATTTTGAATCATGGTCATGCGACGAGGACGACATCTGGGACCCCCCTTTTCCTAACTTCTACACCACACCCACGGGAGGAAGTTTGAGCCCTGCCAGATTTAACGTGCATCAACCTCTGTACACATCGGGTCTTTAGCGGCGCTAAGCTCGAAAGCATCACACGCTGGACATGAGTCAGTGACCTTGTATCGGGTAATATTGTTTTTTTACTAATTCTCTTGGGGAAAATATTCTTCAACTGTGATTTTAATTAAAAAGCCGCTTTCCGGAGAGATGACTTGATTTTATGCAAATGTAGCTACTATTTAAGTGCCGTTCGTTGAATATGTGAGTAAATGGTTGAGAGTTGATCGTTAAGCATAAAATCTAAATATTAGTATAGGTGAACAGTGATGGAGTTGTCACGCGTCTTGAAATTGGTAGTCGATGCAGAATCCCCCAGGATTGGTTGATGTAAGCTAACTACCTTGGAGCTGACCGAGCTATTGGGCTTCGAAAATGATCTTAACAAGGAGCTTCAAATCCAGATAAGTGAATTTCAATAATCTAGTATATACGATTAAGAGTTAGGATTTCATATTGCTCCCAGAGTAAAGTTATAAAATTGTATATTTCGAAAGAGCTAAAGATAGAATAAAAGTAGCTATTTTTAGGATCATGTCTGTTTTATCCTCGAACCCTCTCACGGCTGCGACCTTCGGGCCACGACAACCTTGACCACTAGTCTACCGTGTCCCCATGATTGAGTTTGAAGAAGCAATAAATAGCTTTTTCCATTTTTCCAAGTAACTGCATTTCAAGAGAGTATTTGAGTCAACTAGTGGGGAGGAGAACTTAGTTTTCAAGTGCTTGGGGAAGTGGCATAACAGAGGGAGGGCTGGTTGACAACTGGTGACAGATCTCAGAGGATTTCTATTCAAAATGAATACCCAATTGTCTGGTACTTCTGTTATGGATGTTCCAGTCATGTTCATTGAGTGATAATGACGAATCCAATGTCTCGAGAGTTTATTTGAAATTTTTTTTCCCTTTCTCAAAGGAAATCAGGTCTTTCTGACGATTAAATATGCAAATGTTCACGCAGTTTTTCCAATTATCAGCCTTCTGCTTTCATAAATCCTTTCCTAAGTTATGGACACTTTTCTATCCGCAATTAACCCCTTGCGTACCATCTAACCACTAGTGAATACATATTACGTACAGGGAAAACTCCGATTGTAAGCTCATGTAGATACATGGCTCATTTATAGGTACAATCAGTGTAACCAGACTGTAAACATTATAAGGTAAATTTTCTTTTATTGGGATAATATAAAGTGATAAATGTTAAGTAACAAAAATTTGAAAAAAATAGGAAAATTAATGTTAAAATTACAAATCTTTGTGAAATTGCTCGAACTGCTCATTGGAACAAAAAGCTTTTCCATATGCGTTACATAAATGTATTGTCATCTTTGCTCCATTTCTTCAACACAAATAGATAAATCCGTATCAGAGTCACTGTCGAATTCATTGTTTTCCGGCACATATTCTGATTCAGTATCACTTTCGTTGGAATCAAACGACGGCCACATATTGTCAAGTAAAATTAAAAATAAACAACAAAAATAGTTTTAAAAACTTTAGAATGTGAAACGAATCACGAACGAACGTGCACCCTATTCAGTGTCGAAATAAAAAAAAAATCACATGGGCGTTGTAACGCTATGGTGAGCATCCCCAAAAATCTGGGATTTGCAAATGCTCTAGATAGCACAATCTGGATAGCACAGTTTAATTTTGTTGAAGATCTGAGAATTTTTAATTTTTTTTTGTTTATTCCAAAAAAATCAAATTTTACCAAACAATTTTTAAATATAAGCAATTTTAGGTTTAACCGAATTCTTCATAAATACTTTGTCATCTATTAACACTGAAAGGAAACTTTTTAAAATTTACTGGTAATTAATTATTTCACTTTTTGATTAGCTATATATAAAATACAATTTTGATAATTGCATCAACGACAACAAAACAAGACATTGGGTTTGAAAACTTCTTCATAACAATTCAACAAAACACAATTTTTAGATTTAAATTCAAATATTTAACAAAATAAAATTTCACTCAAATTCACTATAGATGAAATAAACTTTTCGCCGTATAATACTGCAAACTATCTGTTTGCATTTTGTCTTGATTAAGAACTTTGTTATGCTTGTGTTGATGTAAGCTGTCATCTTTAAATCTAGTGATCATATGCAAGACATGGTAAAACACCAAAATCATTATTTAAATTAATTCCGCGTGACACGCCAGTGAGAAAGCATAGAATAGATTGTTAGTGAAAGCTGCTAAAGAACAAAATATTCCCAATTTGATTTTAATTGATTACCCTAACAAACTGTGAGAATTTTCGAAAGTATTAGAATATCGTTAAATTTTCCTTTTTATTATCAAAATATTGACGTGCTGACAGACAATAGAATTCACAATGAAATTATTTTCGAGAAGTTAAACTCTGAGCAATGTAAATGAATAAGGATTTGTAATGACTTTAAAGTAAAGAATAATAAAGAAAAGAATAAACGTATATCGAGAATTAATGTGGGTATATATATATATAGCAAGATAACATTAAAGATTGAATACATTATTTTCTCTATCTACAATCAGGAAATAAATTTAATATTGCTTGAAAAAAGAGTGTAAATTCATTGCTTCAATTACTCTTTACTGACTACTCCAAGCCTCAGCAGCGCCCTCTAGCGATCACCTCGCTTCAGTAAGGTCAAGTGAGAAATGAATGTGGCTGTTGTGAAAAATCATCCTTGTCATTTGTTCTCATTTCTTGTTATGATACTTGTTGTCCGTATGTAA
This sequence comes from Trichonephila inaurata madagascariensis, assembly GCA_019973955.1. NCBI lineage: Eukaryota > Metazoa > Arthropoda > Arachnida > Araneae > Nephilidae > Trichonephila > Trichonephila inaurata. The sequence continues at coordinate 200,450 of BMAV01008042.1, read as the reverse complement.
TTTAACCCAAAATAATAAATGTTACAGTAAAGAGCGACATTATTGAACCCATTTCCGAATCTACCTTATTTGGTTTAATTTTTAACGTCAATGAGAGCTATGAGATCGCTATGAGATCAAAGACATTTTTGAAATGCGGAAAATTGATCAAAATATTAAGTCTCATAATTTTGAATTTTATTTTAAAACTGTATTAATTTTTATCAGACTCAACTCTCAAAAGATATGTTTTATGAACTTTTCACTCAGTTATTGGATAATTTCGATTTCCTTTCTTCAATGATCCCTATTCCCCAAATATTTTATTCCTGTTGCAAAGGTTTTTTTTTTAAGAAAACCAATTTACCTCGTCTTGAAAGGGATCCTCAAGAAAAAGAACCATTGAAAGATTTGTTCTTAGCGGTATAGTGACGAGTAAAATTACATTTTTTAATATAATATTTTCACTACAAATTAAACAAGTTGTTGATCCATGGTTGTTTTTCTCAACGAAATAGTCAAGATCCCAATCGTCTCGAAACAACATATATTCTTTATATCTTTTTCATTTGGAAGACAAGAGGGTTAATTAAAAATTAATTTCATTCATAAAATGGTCGCTACTCTACTGTTACTTGTCATCACTAACTGTAACAATTACAAAAAGAAAAAAAGTTATCACGCAATTCGTACCAGTACGACATGGATAGCAATATGCGAGTGCTTGATTGAAAGAATTTCTCACTAAATTTTTAATGCATTTTTTTTAAATGATTGAATTTGTAAGTACAACTACCCGTAATCGGGCCACTCAGAAAGGTCCGGCGGGCCACAAGCGGTCCGCAGGACGCAGTATGAGTATCGCTGAACTACACCATCGATCGTGTGACTGGCATCAGAGGCAGTAACAAGAGTCTAATGGTGATAACGTTGATACCAAGTCAAGCATGTAGCCATGTGATAAATATTTAAATTTTTCTTATAGCTGGTTAGGAAGCGTGCAGCGAATGGTTTGTCTGTTGTTAGGTGTATACTCTGATAATAGCAGGTGGCTTTAAAAATCACGGGCTCTCAATGAATCTACCTATCATATCGATCTATGCATGCAATTGCGTGTGTTCATTTTGCCACACATCACTAAAATGTATTCATATCAGAAATAGCAATTGCAAAAACCAAAACAAAGCAGCTTCGGAATAAGGTCTCGTTCCGTAGGCAAGAGTGTTGTTATTTAGTTCGCTGCCTACGAAGCATATCCTAAGCTCCTTCAATAATTCCGATGCTGCAATTATTGTGTGTGATAGCATATATAAATTTAGCAAGCTGTTTATTTTTATAGTTTAAAACAGGGTATAATGAGAGAAAATTTAATTATTTGAATATGTTTTTCACTTGTAATCATCGCACAATTTGCATTTAGCATACACATTTCTTCATAGTTTTGCTATTTCAATGAAAAATAGAAGTGTTTATTATTAATTTAATTGGGATTTTTAAGGTGTAGGTACAGATACACAGAAGTTATATGTTATATTTTCCCTGTTATATTTCGATCTGAAAATAAGGTAGTATTATCTATCTATATATTTATATATGAAATGATTTCATTTGATTTAGGACAGTTTGCTAGTGAAATTTCTTGATTTCTTGTAGTCGTTGAAAAGATAAGGAGGTTTCGTATTTTTAGATGCATATTTATCGATTTAACAAGAGGTTAAGTGGCGGCACAAAAAGCGCAACGCAAACACTCACGGTTTTAAGCACAGTTCACAAGAGAATTTTTTGTTTTCTCTGGAGATCTTAGTTTTCTAGTTTTTGTCAACTGGAAGCTGTTAGAATTCTATGATTACTAATAATGACTTTTATGTTGGCTCAGAATACGTGGATGATGCAAGATTGCATCTTGTTGTAACAAAATGAATGTGAGAGTTTTTTAGTCGATAAAGCTGTGGTTATTTCCCATCAGACTGGTAAACTAAATATGAAATATCACGTAAAGTCTTGCAGAGCTCAAATCCTTTATAAGAATCAAATAAAATCTCCCGAGAGAAAATTTAAATAAATATATATATATATATATATATATATATATATATATATATATATAAATCAGCTATTAAAGGTAAGGGATTGCCTATAATAGGACATGAAATAGCGTTAAGTATAATGATAAAATTTGAAATTTTTTTTTCAGTTTTAACTTAAGTAATATATTTGCTAAGTAATTATAAAATTTAATAAATCAAACAAAAAAGAATTGATTAAATTGTCAAGATAAATTTTTTTTGTAAAAGAGCAATTTTTTTGTTGTAAAGGAGCAATTTTTTTTAAATAGTACATAAGCCTCCAGAACAAACATTTATTTTAAGAAAACAAACGACATTTGAAGAAAATTACAACTTTAATCTAAATCCAGTGAAAGCATGTCGAGTCAACATTGACACAAATTATTCGTCAGATAGATTCAACGGAAGAAGCGGTCTTATTGACTTAAAGTGAAGGGGTGAAAAGATAAATGGCTTTCATGAACACCACCCCTTTCATGTATTTAGGAAGCAGAATTATTGAAAAGATCCTCGTTGATATTTTCCTACAATTTGTAAGCCCAAGGATTCCATTTAAATTGCGATTGATAAAGAATTTGGTTTCATTTTTTTAAATAAAAAAATAAAGAAAAGAAAGCTATTGTGAAAAGAAGAGAATAGTTAAATGTTTTACTTGTCCCCAGGTATTACGAAATTAAATCTTTCTTTAAATCTCTCTTCCAATGAGTTAGTATATCCTTTTTTGCTTTTTCTTTATATATATATATAAATAAACAAGTAATTTATCCATATTGGGACTATTTGAAAGAAAACTTTTTGAAAATACTGTTTGGATACAACATTGTATATATTATTCAAACAGCAATAGATATGCTGCAGATTCCGAAAGACGTACACTCATGAATTGCGTACAAAAGAGCAATATATATATATATATAGCGTAGCCTCCTCCTTTCTCTGCCTTTGTTCAAAGCAAATCATCTATTACATCATTTTGCGCATACATTAATAGCATTTTTTCCCATATTATTCAGATTGTAAATTTTGTGTGTTTGCTAACATTTATTGTACGTGAATATATATATATATATATATATATGTGTGTGTGTGTGTACCTATGTGTGTATGTATGCCTTATGTATTTGCATTTTGAAAATCTTATTATGATCATGTCTCTTATTCTTCCCAATTGCATAAATTACGGAATGTTTCCGTTTGCATGTGAGCAATCTTGTATTTTATTCTGTATTTATTTTATTTGCATCCATTTTTTTTCTCTTCTTTTCCCTTTTGTTTCCCATTTGCGCCTATATCCTTCTACTTGAGACTTTCTACACCTATTGATTGAGTATTGACTTACGTTTGTAAACCATGTGTTATAATTATCGGCACACAAGGAGTCTACCTAGAGCCTAAAAAAATGCACGATAAATTGCTTTCTCTCAACACACTAGTAGCACACTTTGATTGAAGACAAAACGTTCAATGACAGTGACATTATCAATTTACGAATAGATTACGAAGACGGGCAAGAAGAACCGAATGTTTTTAAGAGTGGATAAAATATATTTAGGGATCCAGCCTTCCAACAAATCAGAAAAGCATTTTCTTTAAATAGATACCAATTTCGAAAGGAGTTTGAAATTCCTATAAAAGAGCTTCGATCATACATATCTGGTTATCATGACGTTCACAAGTAATTGACCAACCGATCTTCGTCGCAAGAACTTATCACTTACTTTATGGTGTCAAAAATAAATCAATTAAAATTGTATCTTCAAGTGACGAAAGCGATTTTGGACTAATGTATTACAGAAAGATGCGCGCTTTGGATTACGATGAGTAGTAGTTAGTTATGTTTGTGCATTTTGAGAATTTCTCCAGGTACACAAAGAGAAATTAAATATTTAAAAAATGTTTACATGCAGAATTTAATTATTTATTTTGTTTGGAAGTACTTCCTCATAAATTTCGTACGTAATTGACATATTTTTTTAAGTTCTAATTTTTTTTATGCAGGGCCCTTCTCCACCACATAAAAAAATTTCTGTAGTATGTTAACAAAGTTGTTAGGTTTCTGTAAGTATGTATGAAATGTTCGCATATTTTTTTTGTGTGGTTTCTTTTTATGAGTCCCTAGCTACCACACAAAAACAGGTTTTACTGTATTAGTTTTTCGGGACCGTTGTATTATTTTGTGTTAACCGATATTGCATCTTAAACATTTTCGTGTTAAACATATTTCACTGTACTTACATAAGCAAAAGACGCTTTGCTTTTTATAACTGTTATTATGATGCGTTTTTGTTAGCCCAGGCATTCTAAGAACTGATTCAATAAGTATTATAACTATTAAAGTTTCATTAACATTATATGTTACATTACTTATCTGAGAAATAAAATGAACATTTTTTAAAACATTTTTATGCATATATTTCAAATAGTCTTTAAGTATATTCACTAGACTTATAAATTACGAATGAGTTAAAATACTGAGTAAAGTTTGATGCAAATTTAAATTATTTTTAATATTAACTAATGTGATGCGCTGTTTGCAACAAATTCAAAATATTTCTTAAACATTCAACAAATTTATTTGAAAACGTTTTGAAGGACCAATTAGTCTAAATTCTCGTAAAATTTAATAAAGTATATTCATAATTTTATAGTAAATTGATGAGTTATAGATATTCCATCGTGATATATTTAATCTGTATATGTACACTCATACACATGTTTATGTGTGTCAAAAATTATGTAAAACACACTCTGATATACCTTAAGACATTTTTTAAAATGCAAGAATTATTTTATCTGAAATAAACACAAATACCATAGAATTTTGCCTTTTCCTTCATATTTATTATTTCATAAATATAGTGATTTCTTTTTCTTATAACATTTATGAAAAAATCTTCCTTTGAAAGGTAAAGGAATTATTAAAAAATTCTATGTTTTTGAAACAAGATCTAAATTTAATCAAAGCTTTACAAGAAAAATATCAAACTCAGTTTGGCTTTTTTTTGTTTCTTCTCTTATAAAAGAATTCTATATATATAAACTCATTGTCGTTCTTTTTAAACACAATTATTGATAACAAACTGGTTATGACATTATAATATTCAAACATGTTATTTAAAATGTATGTTTCATTTCTATTTTTATTTTTCATGCATTATTCGTTTTTAGTGCCTCGTATTGCTGTGGATATTGAAGAAAAAGTGATTTTACATATACATATAAATTTCTTTCTAAACCATTAAAGGTGATTCGTAGAATTATATTAAAACGCTCACGAAAAAAGTTTAAAAGTTCAATAAAATTTATTTAATATTTTATGTTTTTGAATTCGGAGAAACTTCAGTGAAAGCTTTCCTTTAATGAGATAAAAGTGTACGATAAAATTATATTGTTCTAAAAAATAATTTTCTATATGTAAATATGACGGAATAAAATTCATCACACCGCTTTTTAAAGCCCGATATGGTGCACGAAAAAGTAATATATAAGTACTTAAACTCTATATACTTGTTTTATCCTGAAGCTAAGAAGTAAGTCCAAGCTCGAATTAAAAAAACTCTCTGAGTATAACTAGTTTAAATTTAAATATATATTTTTAACAAATATATTCTCTTATTGTGTTACTCTTTAAAAAATTCTTATTCATATACATATACAGGGTGTCCGGCCTTAAAGTATCCAAAAGTAATGGCTTATTATTGCGGAACTCCCCAGTAGACTGTAACAAACTGTTTATTCGTGGACTGGAAAACACTCCAAGAATTTTTGGGTCTAGTCCGTTCGTCCACACGTGCAAGGATTATTCGGCAATCGCAGACGATAAACTTGTTTTACTGACTTCATTAGTAAAGATATGGACGTCATAGTATAAGATGCAGGGCGTAATTTGTTTAACGGAATTTAAATCTGTCATATGTGTACAGCAACGTGTTCGAACAGAATAGAATGTCGTTACTGGCTTATCTAATAGACTTATCAGGACTCCTACAAAATGGATTACACCCACGATCCACAGTGTCTTCTATCACGAAAAAAAGGACACTTACCAGTTTGAGACACTTCCTTTAAATTTTTTTCCCATTGGTGGAAAGATTTTGATGTCAGAGGGTCGGCATTCCATTCTGTTCAAACACATCTCTGTACACGCGTGACTGATTTAAATTACGTTAAGGTATCCGACTACGTTCAGAACCGTGATTTTGCAAAAGCGTGTAAATGGATAATATTTATGATATTTAGTGTCACTTAGATTAGAATACATATATAAAATTGTTTTAAGGACAGTATGACAACAAAAATTTATTTAAATACAATATTTTGGCAAAAAATTAACTTAGAATAACCTTTTTTCCAAATGTTCTCCTTTTGTAAAAAATGCTTCTATTTTATTAATATTTTGCCTGTATTCAGCTCAGACCTTTGTACAGAGGTTCAACTAGAATTTTTGAAACGCATAACTCGGAAGTCGATTTATCCATGTCTTACGAAAACAGAAGGGAGAAATTTTAAGAAAATACGCCGATAATTATTTCAAATGGTTGTAACTCTGGAAATAATTTAAATTTTTTAAAACTCGTAGTTGAGCCTCTGTACAAAGGTCTGAGCTATGTACAGGCAAAATATTAATACAACAGAAGCATTTTTTACGAAAGGAGAACATTTTGAAAAAAGGTTATTCTAAGTTAATTTTTTGCCAAAATATTGTATTTAAATAATTTTTTTTTGTCATAATGTCCTTAAAACAATTTTATACATGCATTCTAATCCAAGTGACACTAAATATCAAGAAAATTATACATTTATGCGTTTTTTAAAAATTATGCTTCCGAACGTAGTCGGATACCTTAACCAAAGTACACATTGCATCAATTACTGTGGCACTCACGTCTTTACTAATGAAGTCAGTGTAACAAGTTTATCGTCTGCGATTGCCGAATAATGGGCGCACGTGCGGCCGATCCTACTAGACCTAAAAAATCTCGGAGAGTTTTCCAATCTATGAATGAACAGTTTATTACAGTCTGATGGGTAATTCTGTAATAATAAGCCATTACTTTTGGATACTTTAATGCCGGATACCTTTTATATGTGCTTTTATGTATGTTTAAATATCCTAATTTCTATTAAAATTGAACTCGGAAATATTTTATAAAAACAGTTTTTCTCTTTTATCGTGTAAAATTAGATATCCACTTATAGTTAAAATGTAAAATGAAATTGAACAAAGTTTTATATTTTTAATAAACGATATTAACGTTAGAATGTCCACGTGCACAATATTAAAATCTAGAGTAATATTTTTATCTGACAACAACAACACCAAAAATAAATAGAATACATGAAAATTATTATTGAAATTTTCTTCGAGAACATTTAATTTAAGGAAACTAATATAAAATACACTCTCAAAATTGCCGGAAGGAGACACGCCATAAGTGCTATTCTCTGCAATTTTGTTTCATTCCTTCTTCCGGAGCTTGGATTTATTACGGTCTTAAATATGTCAGTATCACAATGAATGTACGTTCAGCAGTGGTCTCTGATGTACTGCACGTCTTTATTAGTTTTCATAACTGTAACTGTTCACTTGTCGCACTGAATCTACCTCTGTGTGTCTTGAACAATACTTTCAGAGATGAATCGTTTGATATTTACAACCACCTTGTAAATTATATCCTGAGAATAAGTACTTCCCTTACTGTGTTGAGATCTTTTGTTACAGTACAATGCTTTTCTGAATAAATTTAATGTAAAGAATTTTTGCATTCAAAGCGAAAATGAAATTTAAAGGAATTCTTGTTCTGTCAAAAGTGCGGAGAATTCTCCAGGCAAATTACGATGTTTTTACTCTTTTTGAAAAATTAATTAAATTTATTGCTCATATTTTTTAAGTTAGAATTTCGACAAAACCTAAATTTTATACTGCCATGAGTAAGAGAAAAAGTTAAGTTTAGTAATTTAAACAATACGTTTAGGCATAGAAAGGGGTTTATAGTTCGTTAATTTAGATATTATTAAGAGGAAAAATTATTAGCAGAAATATATGATACAGGAATAAAAAAATAAGTTTTAAAAATAATTTTTCAAAAACTAGTGATTTTTATTTATACTTTTTAAGCAGATATTAATAGGGTTTACAAATGGAACAGACATTTTTGTATTCTTAATATGACTATATTAAGAATATTACTTAAATTTCTAACAAATTAGATAATTATATTTAAGAGAGAATATATATATACGACGAACAAACACACAATAATAGTTATACCGAATCGCGTAATTTGGACCACTATCAATATCTAATCCGCCTAATCTCACTTCTAATAATATTACAAGTCCTAATATCAAATAGTCAATCTCCTACTTAATTTGATCGTAGCTTCAATACTATGAAGAGACATCTGGGCGCGCGTGCAATGGTATGCACCTTGACCTAATGGCTTAATCTTCAAGTTAACTTCAACTGGCTGTCAATTCACGCTTGTATCAATCGCTCATATAACATTCCCAAATTGCCATACGACTTACTGAATTTTCTGTTATTTAAAAGCTATCTCATTTGCATTTCCGCTTCACGTTTCGCTTCTTGGATTTGGTTGGAAAAGAGTTGCCATTAATCTTGGCCCCTAAAGAACCCAGAGAACATGTTAAAGAAAAGACGCGTGAGCCCGTCACAAGTTGAAGGAAACATTTTGGAATAATTAAATCACAAAATAAATTTTATTGTTAATTTGAACTGTTTTTTGAAATTTTTTAAATAATTTATTTCATTCAATTATTAAATATGACTCTTAAGTAAACGACGTATTAACGTGAAACAACAATATTTTAATTTCAAAACATATTACATTTTAACTATTCTAATTTTATAAATGATTTCTTTAGTGTATAAATGACGGCTTACACGAACTTATTCTGCTACAAACGGTGCCGATTTTGTAGATTGCAGACAAGACGAACTTGGATAAAGACGTCTGGTATGTTGTAATAATGATCTGTTTGCTTTAGTATTGCTTGGAATTCGTTACTAAGAAGTTAAAAGCATCACTCCCCTGCTTATTGAAGTATGAAAATAGATATACCGATAAGGTTGCTTTGCAGCGATTCACGATTTGTTACACAGAAACTGTTAATATGGCTTCTTGCTCTTTCAGGTGTGGAAATGAATCTAACAATCGGATTGCGCTACTGCTTCGCTTGAACTTAATGTACACCTCTGAAAGATGTATAAGAGGTAAAATGAAATTTAATGCCAAGGTATTTCAATAAAATTATTGAGAAGTGATGCGAAATTATATTTACTCGGTAAATAGCGACCTTGGCAAAAATTAAAATGGATTACCAAACTTTAAGCTGTTTGAGCTAATACAAGTACTTTTATTCTTTATGGGTGTATTCATATATTAATTATATATTGATATTTAAATATTAGTGGAAAAAGAGCTTTTATAATTATATATACATGTAATGTAATTCTACGTTTAAATTTTCTTTTGAGTTGAGTTTGGTGTTTTATGGCACGAACCAGTTTTGGCTATACTGCGCCAAACATTCATAGGTCTGGGGTCTGGACGGGAAAATAAGAAAAGAAGAAATTGGATGACAAGATGGAGGGTCGAAAATAGAGAAGGATCACTGGGGTACCCCGGGGTCGTGACACCCGTGTTTACCAAAGATAGTAAACCCCTTGAGAAAAGGAAAAGATCACTAGGGTACCTCGGGATTGTGACACCCGTACCCACCTAAAGAAGGTGAGCCCCCTGAGGGGAAATTTTCTTTTGAAGGATCTTTTTTATTTTTTACTGGTTGCTGTTCACCAGGGCCCCGCGACTGCGGGATATCCAGTATGATCAAGAATTAAAATAATGCAATTTTGTACACATGGAATCTTGACAATATTCCTATGGGTGTCAGTATAAAGAGAAGTACAATTTATTGTAAACATTGTTATTATAGATTTTTGAGAATTTTCACTTCCTTAAAAACTAATTCTTGATGATGTAAATGTTTAGTTATTGTGTTACTGGATTCGGGGACTTCCCAAGGATTCCCACCTAAACTTTACTTTTTAGAAGTATGTAATTTAGAAGTGGACTTTATTCATGTTTTACCCAATGAAATAGATAAGTTTTTATGGAAAATACACCGGTTATTATTTCAATTAATAGTAACTCTGAAAATAATATGAATGTTTGAAAAATTGTAGTTCAAGCTCAGTTGGAAAGTCCGAACTATATATGTAGGAAAAATATTATTTAGAAGCATTTTCCATAAGAGGAAAATAATTTCAAACTGTCATTTATTTTTATATGTATTTATATTTTTATATGTATAACTAGAATTACTATTTAAAAGAACTGTAATAATCTTCTACTTCGCGGAACCCATGGCATATTAGAAACGCCCATAATAATGTAAATTTTAAAGTTTATTAGTATATACGAATATACGCAACGCCATTGGGGAAAAAAGTTTATTAGAATTATTAAGTATAAATTCGACTCACAAAAAATGGATCATATAAATAGAATAAAAAGTTTGTGAAAAATAATTGTGTATCATGCAGCACTTAGATCACAAGAATAGGTTATTTCTGCATTAGGAAATGAACAAACCGAAATTAAAGACAATACAAAAGCAACCTCGTACTATAATATGTAAATTGGACTGTACTCCTTATATGTCCCATAAAGAACACACACACACAAACTTCAGTCATTAGATATGTAAATTTTGAAGAGGAAGGATTATATATATATATATATAAATAATTTTTTGTGGGTTTATTGAAATAACATGCGATTGATTGATTGAATATTAACGTCGCACTGTTTAGCTGCATGAGGGCTTTTGGCGACGGACCACGTAATTTTGAACCATGGTCAAGTGACGTGGACGACATCTGAGCTGGCACCCCCTCTCCTAACTACCACACCACACCAACGGGAGAACGTTTTAGCTCTCGACAGATTTAACGTGCATCGCTGCCCTACACGGCGGGTTTTTAATGGTACTGGACTCGAACTCGTGACAAGGCAAGCCATGGTCCGATACCTATACCACTCGGCTACCACGGCCACGAAATAACATGTGACTGGAGCAGGACTATCAAGAGAGAGAGAGAGAGTTATATTAATGTCGTACTAAAATGCAACATGAGGGCTAATGGTAAAGGGCCTCGTAATTTTGAACTACTGTCAGTTGACGAGGACGATATCTGAGCTGGCACCCCCTCTCCTAACTTTTACACCAATGAGATGACGTTTGAGCCCCGAAAGATTTAATGTACATCAGTCCCTCTGCACGTCGGGTCTACAGCGGCACTAGGTTTCAACTTATGACATGTCGGCCATCAGTCCGGGACCTTGACCACTAGACTACCGCGGCCTCGCGCGATGAAGTAAGAGAAACCCCGATAGAAGAAAGTAGATATTATTTTTAATACTATAAGTAATACTGTTATTGTATAAATAGAGATATATTTTAAAGTATATTAATTGTATTATATTCATATATATATAATCTCTGACAATAAAATTCGATGAATAGTCCTGTAACATTAACTCAGATGAAATATCAACGAAAGTTACCTTACTGTCCTTCGAAATAGTCCCTTCCCATAACTATGCACCGCTGAGATCTGCTATACATGTACTGGAAACTTTGCAATAAGTCTTCTTTTTAGATGGAGTTCAAAAGCCTCGTCACGTTTCGTTGAATGTCAGAAATATCGTCAATATCATATCCTTTCAAAGCGAGTTTGAGTCGTGCAAATAGGTAGAAGTCTGGATGATTGAGATCTGGCGAGTATGGTGGATGTTCAATTTGCCCCACCCCCTTCTTTGCTAGGAACTGTTAGACGATATTGGCTGTGTGAGGATGAGCATTGTCGTGAACTAAAAACTATATACCTTACAGTTAATCAAAGATCTTTCGTGATTAAGTTACTCACTTTCTCAATATTTTCCTCACTGACGGAGATCACCGACCTTTCTCTACGGCAGTTGTCAGAACACCTTTCCCGGCCTTCTCGTAAACTTCCGAACCACTCTTACATACATTTCATGGACAGTGTTGATCTTCAAAAACACGCACAAGCATGGAATAGGTTTCTGTCGGTGTCTTACGAAGCTTAAAAGCTTAAAACAAAACTTTAAGTTGATCTTTTGTTACATAATTTTCCTGTTCTCAGCTAAGAACCAACGCACAAAGCAGAACACTTTGTAAAACACGTCTTACACGGAACACAAACGACGCCCAACTGAACAACGGCAGGGGCAGATGGTCAACCCCAGCATCTACACATGTGCGCCATTTTGTTTTGCCAGTGTTGCCAAATCGGCCATTCTGATTTCATTCACCGAACTTTATTGTCTGAGGTTGTATTTCTAATTTCAAATTAATCACTGATGTAAAAACTTTAGAAAGATGTTTCGAAAACGTTATAAAGCTTTATAACAAAGGTGAAGATGAAAATCTAACCCAACAAATTGGTTTTCTATAGGATTTGATTTGAATGAAAGGGGTGTAAAAGTAACGTGCAAGACATATAAGGGGCAATGCATATACTAAATAATAATTATAATGGATTTCTGAACATATTAGCAGAGTAAAAACTTTTCTTTACGTTGGCAGTTACTATAGAAAGTGCTGAAAGTTCTTTAGAGAAATTAAATTTAAAAAATCTACCTGTGGTCAAGCAAAAATGTATGCAGAATGTTTAAATGCTCTTGCTAAATTAATCATTGGAAAATAAATTGCAAAAAACTGTAATTTCTCTGAAGAAATTCATGTATTAGTAAAAACACAAATCTCGCATTAAATACACTTGCATTAGCAATATATGTTCATGTTTATAATTTTTTACTAAAAAAAATTAGGGCCCCAAGTCGTTTTTTGTCTTTGGGCCCCTTTTTAGAGAAGGCCAGCTCTACCTCCAAGACACCGAGAGGTAAAAGATTCTTTCAGTTTTCCTGCTTAACAGGAAATATCCTTTTAAGGTATCCGACTACTTGCGACAACTTTTTTTTGAAAAAATGTAGATATGGGGATTTTTTTGTGATTTTTTTAGATTTATTTAGTATATTTTAAGAAATAATAATATTTAAAAAATATTATTATTGTTAAAATGGGAAAAAACTGGTAAAAATTTACAAAAAATTACATAAACGGGGCCCACTCTGTACAAACATTTTATGAACAAAGTCTCAGTTTTTCAATTTTGTTGTGTTACTTTTTTAATCATGTTTGAAATGACCTTCAGGATAAAGGATATTTTAGTTTTTACAAAAAGTAGAGTACTTTATCTGTGAATATATGAAATTGCTTTAAAAAAACCGTGATTATATTCACATAAGGGACTGTAAATTCTGAAATAATACAGTGATTTATAAATCTGAAGGTTAGAACACTTTTACTGTTCTCTACACAATATATACAGAAAATTTCAGCAAGTTATTTTAAAAACGTTTTGAGCAATCGCTGTCTCCGTTTACGCTTTTCGAAAAAAACACACATTTCGAGTAAAACGCATTTTAAAGTCTGACATCCTGTGTATTGTTATAGCAACTGTTTTTACTAAAACACTTGCTGTTTTTGTTCTAGCGAATGGAAAATAAAACATTTGGTATTTTTATTAAGCTAATAAGATGGCCTATAAAATAAAATCATAAAGAAAATTGTCAATTTTTGAAAAAAATCATGATTTTAGGGTAGTCGGATATCTTAAGCGCAAATTTATTGCATCAAAAACAGCAATGCCGCAAATCTCAAAGGAATAGGATGCAATATTGCAACTTCCAATAATTCGGACCCATCTCTGTATTAACTAACAGAAATACCATAGTTATCAAAGCTTCCGGTTTGAAAAGATGTAAAAGCTGAGGGGTCCCTGGAATGCAAAAGAAGCACGAAATTCTGTTATACGAATGATCATTGAAATAAATAGATGTATGAAAAATAAAGATGTTCAAAGTTACTGAAGATATTTGCTCTCGCTTTTTTAAATTAAAGGAGTTAAAGTCTGTTTCCTCCAATGGTTACCTGCACATGTGTTGACAATGAAAACGCAGATAAACTGGCGAAAGAAGCTAGAAAGTTTAATAATGACAACATTGTCAACATTACTTTATTAGACGCAAATGCTGTAGCAAATTTCAAATTGAAAGAGAAGTCAATGGACTAAATTCATGTGACGTCATTAGTCCCATGATAACTGAGCCACGTGTTTTCGGCCAATCAGTTCATAAATTAATGAGACGTCATAATTATATCATAAATATAATCACGCGTTTCCAGCCAATTAGTTCATGTATTTCAATGTTGCCAACTTTTGCTTTTTGAAGAAACTTTCTTTTAGAAAGTACATATTTGTCAACGATATAATAATGCACATAGTTAAACAAAATTCACTTAATTTAAAAGTATTCGTATAATGTAAGTATTTTTCTTTAATTTTGAAAACTGTTTGAAGAATTTTAACACGTAAACTCTTTACCCAATCAGCAAATTTTAAATATTATCTAAACTTTACAAGTTGACCGGCTAGTATGTCAATTTTTAATCAATGGGAAACACGTGATTGCCGTTATCACGTGACCATCATGAATTTAGTCCATTCCTGTAAAGCATCAAATTTGTAATATAAGTAGAGACCGCATTATAACAAAAACTATTTGTAGGCTAAGAATAGGTTATTACAGGGGAATGAAGTTCGATAGGGATGGTAGAAGATCCTATATGAATTATGACAACTGTTTAGATACTAAGCCAACACTTGCTCATATTTTTGGCTATGCAGCTATTCTTGCTGCTCTAAAAGGAATAGGGGTTCTATTTTCGTCAACAAATCTGTATGGGGACAATATTGAACAGATTGCCAGAACAGTCATCTGGGCCCATGGTACTACCTGATTTGGTCCCGTTACGGATCCGACATCATCATCATCATTATCAATGCTATTAAAATTAACATTAATTTAATCACATTGAAAATATGGCCATTATATTTTTCTCATGAAATGCCATGTACTGAAAATAATAACATGATTATTATAGAAAACTACGTTCCTCGCGACGAAATTAAAAGACTTTGGAGAATTGTCCTACATTTTTATAATACACCTTATCTTTATTCCCTTTTTACTAATCTTTTGATTAGTAAATCTCTCAAAAATTCGATGTTCATTTATTTACAAACTCATATATTTAAATTTTCCATACTATTTCCCATGCAAGGCTCGCTCCAACCATTTGCCTTGCTCTCTTTCTCCATTCCTTTCGGGTAGCCAGTCTAGATCCAAATCCCAATGCTCTTCTAGCCAATGAGAACGTTTGCTCTCATCAACATAAAATTTTACTGTTTTCGCCACTGCATTCATACAATACTCCTATGGTCTCCACACACCTTTCTTCCCTCCCTCCACTGCATTCATACAATACTCCTATGGTCTCCACACACCTTTCTTCCCTCCCTCCATTGCTCAAATCAAGAATTTTTTTGTACGAAAGCACAATTTTACTTTTTATGCAAGACACGCTTCCAGGAGGGTCACTGTGCGACACAGTTGCCCTATGAACTCAACATCAATGTAAAAGAACGCTTTTTTCCATTGTCTAATGTCTATGCGTTTTTGTGATGCTTTTCACCTTTGGCTTTATTTCCGTAATTAAAAGGGAGAATTAAGTTAAACTGGGGATTAAAATGGGGATTAATACTCATCCATAAAACGATTGCACTCGGATAATGATGTCTCAACAGCACGTTTCATTCTAGTGAAAATGTTGCAAATATTTAATACTTCTACATTATAAGATGAATTTAATTTCAGACATAGTTTCTACATGCAACCTTTTTCTATATTCTGAAGTACATTTGGTTTCAAATTCTGTGCGAAATACAAGAGAATGTGGAACACAACAAATTAACCTCACATGTGTTGGATTTATTTATATTGTAATTTAATAAAAGAACAACTATATCACAAATTTGGAGATAAATTATACTAGTATAAAATAACAATTTGTAAAAAGTTTTAATTTGTTATGCAGTAAGACTTAATATGCTTTTACGTATTGTTAAAATTTACTATTGTAATTTGTCATATGAATCTTGTTAAAATAATACAAAATTTGTAAAAATTTAAAAAAAAAAGGTACAAATATGAAGTGATTGAAAAATGAAAATAACTTTCTGGTTGATTATATATATAAAAGTGCACTTCATTATCTTCCAATTTTTGGCTTAGCTAAAATATTTTCCTTCGGGTTCTCTTCATTTTTAAAATGAAATTTCGTATCTCACGACGACTGAAACTGAGCTTTCTTCGCATATTTTTCTTCGAGACTCCTAAGACATCCGTTGCTTTTTAAAGTAAATGAACTCTTCGAAAAAGAAAACGGTTAGTTTGAAAAACGAGACCTTTTTTTCAAAAGAAATATTCGAATGAAATGAGAAATAAAATTGTGTGTATTCCAAAAGAATTGTTCTATTCTTACAGTTTCAATTTCATTCTGAAGTCCTGTTACACGAAACATTCTATTTCTTTGATTAATTTCTCCTATAATTTATTTTGTATTTCAGGTATCTTCGGATTATTACCTTGTAATTTAATAAGTGAAAATATGGGATTAGCCTTTTTAAAATTGTTCTTTGAAATCAACGAATTAAATTTGAAATAATAAGTTCATAAAAAATGATTTTTACACATAATGAATTTTACAAATTGACATATTCTTTTTTCAGGTAGAAAAGTACTCCAAAATAAATATATTCTGATTTCACTGTCTTATGGTAAGCAACCTGTTTCATCAGAGTTGATCTACTTTTTCTGGTAGAAAACATTTCAACATTTCATCCCTTAAACCTTAATGCTAAATAAGCTATCACTTTTCATGTTAATGTGAGAAATGCAAGAAATATTTATGTATGAAATATTTTAAATTTTCGAAAATAAAGTGTTATAAACAGGTGCGTGAATTATAACATTTTAAAGTTTCAGGAAAGTTGAGATAGTTTTCTGTATCAAAAATGTCTTACGCATTGCCTTCAGGCTCTTTTATATTGATTCAGACACTCTTAATTTTGAGATAAATCTAAATTAATATATTACTTTATTATCATACCGAAAAAATCAGTCATTTATGCTTAATTTTGTTTCACCAAATATGAGGAGAAATGGTATCTGTAATTTGATTCTTGAGTCCTTAACCCTTTATCTACCGCATTATGATTTAATGCAGTTTTTTCATGCAATATTTTTTTTTAATCACTACATTGAAAAGTAAGGGATATACATAAAAAATACACAACTTTCGGAAATTTAATCCGTTAGAGCTAATTAATTAATTAAAGATATTAAGCTGTAAAATTAATTATATACACTTTTTTCTTAAATCGAACTGTCAAATCAATAAGAAACTTACCTTTTGACATTAAATATTTTTTTGAAACAAAAATGACAGTCTTCGCAACCCGCTGAAAACGACGTCCGCTGAAAACGCAATTTCTGCTATCAGACTATTCGTCTTCCCCGTTAAAATACTCATCATAGAACCCTGTGCGGCCATATATCTTAGAAGAGTTGATTTCATAGGATATTCCTGATAAATATTATCAGAGTATTCGTAAAAATGGTTAATCTATGTAATTTTAAAGCGAGTAGTACTTATAAGTACTGTGCGGCGGTAGATAAAGAGTTAAACTACACATTTAGTAAAGTGTTTTGGTTATTTTACTTACTGTAAGTTAATCCCTAAATTATAAGTGAAATTCGAATTTTCTTTTATATGTTTTATATGTTGATAATATTTATATCATTTATCTCTGTATGATATCTAAAAATATAGATAAATTCTTCTTATAATATATACTTTGACTTAGTTTGTTCTATACGAGATAATTATGTTTCAATAAACATTCAAACCTAAGTAAATGTACACATATGTTATATGCAATAATAATATTCAGCGAAAATGTTGGAGTTTATTTGCTTCGCTTCCAAAAGAGTATTGTGGCCAGAAAGATTATTTGAAATAATTGAGTCAAATCAATAGTATAGAGAAAAATCACACAAAGAGAAAAGAATGAGAACAAAGGAATAAATCACTTCTACTCTGTTATAGCCTAAGATAAAACTCGAGATTGTATAATTGATAGCAGTATCAAAAGGAAATATACGTTAATAAAATATTCATACATTTACAACAATGCTTTTCAAACTTTCATTACTTACGACCCAGTTTTCAATCATAATTTTCATCGCTCACCCCCCATACAATAACAATGTATTGAATGCAATAAAAATGTACTTTGATGCTAAAACGACAGTACGAAGTTGATTAAAAACCATACGACTTATCAAGATAAGTGTTAAAATTTATATATAACAAGCCCATGAGAGGCATTAGTAATTATCAAACTTGTTTTTAATTTTGTATTAACTGTGTAGTACTGATACATTTATAAGTATATTATATCAGTAAAAAGATATGTATTTAATTTTTATTATGTCAAAATATATTTTGTTTTGCTTCCTTTCAGTAAATTAACACTTGTTTTAAATCTTTTATTTTTAACTTTTCAATATGAAAGCACCTCCCCCCCCTAGAGATATCACGACCCCGCAGAAACTACGGGTGCAGGGTGCTGGAATGTATTTCTCTCCCCTCTAGTACATGCTAAAATTGGGGAAGTGGGGACAGGTGGTGTCACCATCTATCGTGTAGAGATCCTACCTGTCTCAGGCTCCGGCAACTTTCTTTCCTTCCCTTCCGGAAGGACACACCACCAGCAACAACAATGCCCCCAAGGGGGCGCATCACAAAGTTTGAGAAAAGTTGATTTACAAGGAGAAAATTTAAGAGGTACAATGTTTATCTTAGATTGGAATCGTAAAATGGATCATGTGTGGACCGTAAAAATGAAATCGTGTGATTTGTTATTCTGCGAATAACCATAATCTTAAATTCGGAATAAAAACAGCATTTATACCTTTCGGAATTTTAAGTATTCTATGAATTAATTGCAAAATTCTTTTCACCCGCACCTGTAAGTGTGTGTATTATTTTAAAATATACATATATATTTTTTTTACTGTAACTCAAATAAATTTCAAATGTGTTAAAAAATGCACTATTTTATTTCATTTTTTAAATGACATTCGAAATAGTTATTTGAATATCCTTTTTAAGAATGTTGTTTATGTATGGCATTACTTTGCTCGTGAAAAAATATTCAAGCCGGAATTAAATCATTTTTTCCCCCATTTTTAACTGGAGAAAAAAACTTATATATATATATATATAACATTTAACTTTCAAAAACAAAAATGTTTCATTTATCCCGATTTTAATAATTGAAAACGATATCGACGACAGAATGAAAACGAAAATATTCACACACAAATCTGATTTTTTTCTTTTTTCTTTTCCTAGTCATTTTCTGTATTCAGAAAAAAAAAGGTGCACAGAAAATCTTTTTTTTTTCATATTCAATTTCACGAAATAAAAGGAAATGATTTTTGAATACTTCTGGAAAGTACAAATATATATTTAAAATATATCTCCTTTATTTCTCTTTATATTTAGTTTATCCAAGATATTTTTTTAGAACTGCGACCAACAGGATTCCGTTAAAATAAACAGAACTATACAATCGCTTGACAAAAGTGTTAATGTTTTGCCTTCAAATCCGTATGTTTGTCATTTGAATTTCAATGAACCAATGAAGAAAAAGAAGGAAAATAAAAAAAAAAGTCTTAAGGTATTCAAAAAAAATTTCTTTTATTTATATTACATTTGTAGATTTTCAAAAATTGAAAGAAAATGAATTTTTGTGATTAACCTTCAAAACAGTTTAATACTTTTAAACAACAATGTAGAAAGGTTGAAGGAATTCGTCGGTTTTTTTAATGTTTTTGTACTTTGGAATTCTTGAATTTAAAATCACTGTACAAATATGTTTGTCAGATTCTCTCTCTACAGAAATTAAAAGGATACATTGTTTCCTTGTTGAATAAAAATTATCAATAGGAAATATTTACTTTTAAAAATATTTATTTTCATGGGAAGCTCTATTCATTCGCTTAAAATGCAGGAAGTAATGATATATTTAAACAATCAGTAATATTTTTATATATGCTCCCTTTTATTTAAATTAACATGAGATTTTAGTTTACACTTATTATAGTTGTAAAAATAAATAAATGCTAACATATCTAAATATTTTTTGAAAAAATAAAGCTGAAGGTATGAGCTGATAAAGAATTTATTTTTCGACTACTTTTAATTTATGTTACTTTAACCATATATTAACCATCATTATTATGTTATTTTAACGGTAGTATAGTATGGATTTGGCTAAATATTTATAAAAATGTATCGAATTCCTTTTCTAGGAAAGTAATAGCGATAAATTCAGCTATATTAAATAATTTTTTTTGTTTGTATTAAGTAATTAAAATTCCACAAGTCTATTATTTCCTTACACACTAAGCAAAGCGCTTTATAAGCAAACTGTAAATTTTTGCAGTTTTTCTAATAAAAATTTAAAAAGAAAATTACATTTGAATTTGTTTATTGAGCTAATTAAATTGAATCTACTTTAGTTTTTGAAAATAAACTAAATAGCTAAATATAATGATGCAAACTCGAAAAGATAGGTATATCATATTTTAATTTTAATTTAAAACATTTTTTGAGAAATATTATATTTTATTTTTTTTTTAATGTGTAACGGGCTCACTGTGTTTTCTTCCACTAATCCTTAGGGGAAAACTCATTTTATGCGTTGTTTAATTGGAGAAATTCTTTCTGTAATGGAACCGTGAATAACATACGAAGTCGAACTACTATTTAAAGTTAAGTGCAAGTTAAAGGGATCCAGAGACGTGTTATTATTAGTTTAAATCCTGCTTGTAAAATTTATTATGAATTGTTATAGTGTATCTAGAGCAGTGATTCTCAACCACTGTGCTGCTTTTTAAAATTATTAATTATGCTCTGAGAAAAACCCCCCAACAAAATCCGGAACCACATCATTTGGCGCTTTACAAAAATATACGAAAAGTATTCGATTTTATTTAACTTATCCTAACGGGGATAGTTGGATACGAAAGAAATTGATTGTGTTCATAATCCACATTTGGGATGTGGATACATCTGTGTATGCATATGAATTTTGACTAAAGAAGTAATAATCTCTTTAATAATCGAGATTTAATTTCGAAACATTCGAAAGAATCAATTAATTCATACTGGATTAATTAGAGGCGATTATCTAATAATAGCGAAAAAAAAATTGTAAAAATATTGTTGCAATTTTCTACATCTTATTTGTGTGAATCTGGATTTTCAATATTAACAAATATAAAAATGAAAGAACGATAGAGACTTTTTTTTAAATATAAATGATGAAATGAGAGTGGCATTATCTTTTTTTACAACCAAATAGAAACGAAATTATCAAATATCATCAAGCTGAAATTTCGCATTAAATGTATTCTTATAAATTATATGTAATTAATTATTCAATCAACATTTTGTTGTCGCTGTCGTACATATTATTTTAACATAGAAAATTATTATCATAAACTATTTTAAACAGTGTATTACAGATATGTTAAAGTCTTTTAAACTTATTTTATTGTTAGTGTACTGCGAAATTTTGAAATTGATAAAAGTGTACCTCAACAAAACAACTAATAATAATTACTGTATCGTCATACAAACTAATCATGTATATAAAATTTCAGCTCAACTGAGCACTTTAAAATGTATTTTGTTAACAATTGAAAATTCCACCAAGATAAATAAATAAATATACAGAGATTGTCAGCTAATTGTAGGAATTGAAAAAGGGTGAGAATCACTGAAATAAACATTTTGTTGTCTTTGTCGTACATATTATTTTTTTTAGCATTGGAATTTGTTATCACACATTCATTTAAATAGTGTATTATAGGTATGTAAAATTCCTTTAAGCTTATATATTATTGTTAGTGTGCCGCGAAATTTTGAATTTTTTAAAAATTTAGTAGTATTTTGAGTGTAGTTAATCGAGCTAAGCATTAACAGATTAGTATCTTTAGTCAGAAAACTAGAACTGATTTAGATTGACTCTCGCTACCTATTGGCTACTATAAAGCCACTATTCGGGTACACGAAGGCTTTTGGCGACGGGCCTCGTCGCTTTGAAACATGGTCAAGTGAGGAGTGCGACACCTGAGCTAGCACCATCTTCTTGTAACTACCACACCACACCAACGGGAAGATGTTTGAGCTCTTGCAAGATTTACTGTGCATCGCTTCCCTAGACGGTGGGTCTTTTGTGGCACTGGGCTCGAACTCGTGGCAAGCCAGCCATGATCCGACAACTAGGCTACCGCGGTCTTTTGAAAGTGATAAGAATAAGAAGCTTGTTTATTTTTAGACACGTTACTTTTGGTTAATCCTCACATTAATGCGAGCGGAGGTTCACTACAAATGTTGGTGAAAATTCTCATAAATTGAGTTCAAATAGGTAAATTCATTAATCAGTATAAGTTATATAAAGCACAATTTTTTTAAAATTTTGAACTATTATTAGATGTTTTAAAAAATAAAGTAAGAATACAAATGAGAATTTTTATACAGGAAAGGAATTTTGATTTATTATGCGAAGTTGAAAATATTCGAACAGATATTTTATTCTGGATACAAATACTATAAACTCAAAGCTAAAGATCTGACAAATTTCCACACACCGATTCGAGTATTAACATCAAAATATATTTTACATGGAAATATTATCCATTCTTGAGGAAATGCAACTATATCATACAGTTAATTTCAAATTATCCATCCTCTAATTTTCTTGAAGACAGAATTCATTATTTTAAAATTAAAGATTTTGATGACCTGCTCAGTACTTTTGTTTTCAGAAAGAAATGGATTGTCATATTTTTTCATCAGAGAAGTTTTAGTTCTACATTAAGAAAATGGTCAACTAGAAAAATGAAAATTTCTTATTTCGACCACATCTATAAATTAAGAACTTATTTTTACCACAAAGCCAAACACATGCATAGAACAATCGAAGAATTCCTTTAAAAGTTATTAGTAAATTATTATAATAGGTTAGTATAAACGGTATATAATTTCCACTTACTCTTAAATGAATAACTTTTGTACTATTTTATCGTATTTTTTAAAACAGCACTCAAAAGATTTAGCTATTTAAATATTCTTTTTAAGAATTGTGCTTATGTATGACATTTTTTTGCCTTTTCTGATAGCAATCAATTATTTTGTTCCATTTTAATGGATTGAATCTATCACAATCTAACAGTGTTCTTTTATTTTCCCCGATTTTAATAGCTGCAAACGATATCGACGTCAGAGTGAAAACGGAAATATTCAAATCTAATTCTTTTCTTTAATCGTTTCCTTAAGCTATTTTATGTATTCAAAATAAAAATAGCTACAAGGAAAATAATCTATTCATTTTCAATTTTTTTGAAATAAAAGATTTTCGAATACTCCGCAAAAGTGCAAAGAAATATTTAAAATATATCTCTTTTATTTCTCTTTATTCAGTTTATCTAAGATTTTCTTTTGAAATACAAATCTGTGACCAATAGGATATTCTATTAAAATAAACAGAATTATACATTCACTTGGCAAAAGTGTTAATGCTTTGCATTCATATTTGTATGTTTGTCATTTGAATTTCAATGAACCAATGAAGAAAAAAAAAAAATGAGAAAGACTTAAAGGTATTTGAAATTTTATTTATCTTATGTTCGTAGATTTCCAGAAATTGAAAGGAAAAATAATTTCCGATTAACTGAAAAAACAGTTTAATACTTTAAAAAAAAGTGCAAAAAATGTAGAAAGGTTAAAGAAATTCATCGGCATTTTTTTGTACTTTGGAGGTTTCAAAGCGTAAATGAATTTTAGCTCTTGAATATAAAACTGCTTTACAAATATTTTTGTCATATTCCCTCTCTATAAATTAAAAGATAAACTTTTTTCTTTATTGAATAACAACAATAAATAGGAAATAGTTACTTTTTTAACTGTTTATTTGCGTACGGAATTCCATTGATTCCTTTAGAATGCAGAAAGTAATGGAATATTTAAACATTCATTAATACTTTTATATGCATATTCTATTTTACTTAAATTAACACGATGCTGAATTTTACTTTTCCTTTAGTGGAAAAAATAAGTAAATGCTAACATATCCAAATATCTTTAAAAAAAAAAGTAATACTGAAGATTTGAGCTGATGAAATACGGGAGAGATAATTTGTCCCAAAACTTAAGTATTTTTTTCAACTATTTGTCATTAAAGTTATTTTAACGGCAATATTATTGATTTGTTTAAATATTCATAAAAAAGAATAATATGTCGAATTTCTCTTTCATGAAAATAATGGAGATAGTTTCAGCTAATTTATAAAATTGTTGTAAGTTTATATTAAGTAATTAAAATTCCTCACATCTCTAATGTACTTACACACAAAGAGAACCACTTTACAAGGCAACTGTGAGCTTTTTACAGTTGTTCTAGTTACAATTTAAAAAAAAAATTACGCTCGAGTTTATTTATCATACTGATTAAATTGAATCTGTTTCAGTTCGTGAAAATAAACCAAGTACACTGGTGTGCCTAACTTAATCAACAATATAAATTTTAAGCACTTAGTCATGAAATGGCAGAAAAGGGTTATTGCGATAAGTACAATGAACACGGAATTCAGTAGAAAAGTGATGCGCATGCAAATCTCAAGAACAAAACGTCATAGGCGATGTGAATGTACGCAAAGAGCGTGCGGTCAGCGCGCTCGGCTCAAAACTACAGAGAAAGGAAGAAAGGAAGAGGAGGCGTAAATAACCCTTTAACTGTCAAGTTATTTTGATGATTTGGGTACACAAATTGTCAAATTTTTTTGAACCAAAGAACTTCTAACCTTTAACCTTTGAAGTCTTCAGTAAAGTGCTGCCATCTATTGAATTGAGCGCACATTAACTTTTCCCAAGAATCAGTCGGGTTTGACAAAGAGATGAAGCTGAAAGAAGCGTCTCCCAATATATATTCGGGTAAAACAATACGATGCACTCAAAAAAATTACCCCGAGTAATACTCGGGCGCGCGCATGACAATTAAAAGGTTAAAGACATTCTCTGCAAGTGAAAATTAACTCTTTCGTGAAATATGGCTAGAAGAAATCACACCTGGACGACTTCACACGTGGAAGGATGATCGGGAAATTGGAGGAGTTGTGTAGTTTGACCGGTGCAGCTGAAGTGTTCAAAATCACGGAAAGTGTCGGTTCACGCACTTGAAAAAACTTTCCAAACCATAGGTACAGCTTTTAGAAAGATTGATGGTGGGCACCCTAGAAAAAGATTACAGAGGATGACCGATATATCGTACTGCAGGCGAAAAGAGCCCAATACCAGTCAGCAAGTGCCATTGCTCATCAACTGTGCATAGCAACGGGAAGACGTGTCACGGTTCATTGTGGCCAGATGCCTTCAAAAACGTGGCCTATTCGCCCGCTGTCCTGCATTTTTTAAAAAATTGGCCATCAGTGGCTCTGTTTAAATGGGTCTAAAGAGCACAAAAACTGGACATCAATGGAGTTCTGTCCTCTTTACGGATGAGATTCATTTCTTAGCCACAAGTGATTCCCAACGCCATTTGATTTGGAGAGAGGTCCGGACACAGTTTCATCCCAGTAACGTTACAGAAAACAAGAAATATAAAAAAAAATTTATAAGACTCAACTCCTAATTAGATCAACAAAGAAAAATTTTATTTTAGCTACTTTTCATTAAATAGTTACAATTAATGTTCATATGTATATACATATGACAGAATCACAACATTAAGTGGTCGTTCATTTGTATTAATTATCATTAAAGTATCGTACTGTCTTTTAAAACAATACTGTATATAAAATTTCAGTTCAAATGAATGCTTTAAAAGGTGAGAAAAAAACCTTTTCAAGTTTTGAAATAAGTCGCCAAAAGGGTCGCTAGTTCACGAAAAATGATGCCAACGTGGCTGTATTTGTAATTCCTGAAATAATTAGTTTTAATCAATTAATTTTTATTAATTGTAATTAAATTATCGTATTGCCATCCAAAATAATCATGTATGTAAAATTTCAGCTCAATGGAACGCTTTAAAATGTATTTTATTAACGATTGAAAATTCTACCAAGATAAATAAATAAATATGTAGAGATCGTGAGCTAATAGTAGGAATTGAAAAACTGTTACGGGGGTCCTGGTGTTGTAGCCTGGGGAGGCATTATGCGACACCGGGAAAACTGAGCTCCACATTTTGGACAGGGGTTCTGTAATCGGAGATCACTTTTGTAAGGAGTTGATCCCCATGTGTGTCTGTTCCAAGCTGCTATTGCAAGAGACATCGTTTTTTTGTTTGCACGGTCACCCTAGGGTTCTGTTGTGCAGCAGCTACTGAAAAGTGAAGATATCATTCGAAAACTGTTTGCCCAGCGTTCTCCCCTGATTTAAATCCCATAGAACATGTATGAGATGCTTTGTGGAGACGCTTTGCGGCTTGATTACACCGTCCCGGGAACACCCAACAGCTGAAACATATGCTGATAAAAGGAATTGGCTCTCTTTCCTCAAGAACAGTTGGACAATCTGATGCTGACTATAGAGAGGTGGTGCGAAGCAACCATTGTATTAAGGGGAGGGCATATCCCATATTAAGGCTGTTTTCGGTTAATGTTAAAGAATAGGACCCGAATTTGGAACATTTTTTCAGATATAAAAGAAATGAAAAATTAATAGGATATTCTGGCTTCACTATCCTTTAAAGAGCAGCATTTTTTATCATACTTCCCATTTTAAACCGAGTTGATTCATTTTTTTCTGGTATAAAATGTGTTTCGCATTTTTTATTCTATACCATAATGTTAAATGGGCTTTGCCTTTACGTATTAAAACAAAAAAGAAAGGGTTCACGGAATATTTTGAAATTTTTAAAAACACTATATTGTTAATTGAGGTACGAGTTATAATATTGCAAATTTCCATGATAATTGGGTCATTTTTATGTCTGAAATTGTGCTTTGTGTTTAGTTAGAGGTCTTGTATTTTTACCGAAAACACAGCCCCTTAGGGAGCATCTGCTTGTTGTTCTTCTTGAAATGACAATCGTGTAACGATACTATTTCAAAAAAGTCCTTTTATGCTTGATTCTATACTATATGCATAGCATTAATTTTTGCGCAGTTACGTTTTCGTCATCACTTAAGAATAAATTTGTGTCTCTCATTTCTGAATTTCATGTCTCTCAGAAGATTTCTTGTGGAGTTATTGTAAGAAGAAACATCTGTTGCTTAAGTTTTGCACACCAGTGCAGGTAAATTTAAAGATGTAAGCTCGAAAAGACAGATGTGTTACATTCGACTTTTGACTTCTTTTTTTTGACAAAAATTATGTTCAATTATGAGTGTAGATGAGAAAACTTGCTTAAATCAAGTTCAAAAACGTAACTAAACTAGTCACTAATTGTAAAGAGTACAATTTATTTATTGTAAACTTTTATTAGATATTTTAAGCAAAGAAAAAAAAAGGAGCACATGTATGAAAGTTTTTATATTTCAAAGCCCTGATTTATTTTGGGAAGTAAAAAATATTCCTGCAGATATTTCATAAAGGGTATAGATATTATTCACTGGTATGAATTTGTCAAATTTCCTCGTACAAAACTCGAGTATTAACATAAAAATATAATTTACAGGCAAATACCATATTGTTACGAATTTTACGTAAATACTGTAAATTTGTATTTGAGTGTTTAATGCATTTATATTACTCTATGTGTTACATTTATTTCATGTTTAAAATTGTGCTACTCCCAAGCAATGCCTTCCCTTACGTTATAATGGCGATTTAATGAAAACTTAGCGAAATCTTGGTGGTAGAGCCAAGTTGGCATCATTTTTGGCGACCAAGTTGGCGTCATTGGCGACCATTTTAGCGAGTTCGGAACCCTCTGGAATCTTCTAGAAAGTAGTGAATCTCTCCACTAGTGTCACGTTGAATGACACGAGCGGTTACATTTCTGGAAGTTTCTGTCGCGCCTATAAATAAATATGCTCAGCGGTACGGCGATCAGTCTTGAATAAACCAGCGAGTAGTGAACATTGTTTCGTTTAGCGATTAGCTCGGTTGTGCTTGTGAATAATCTTTACTTAAGTGTATTTTTAAACACTGATTATTGTGTTTGATTGCTGTTGAAAGTGTGAAGACCTTCTTATATTTACCCTGTGAATATTTCTGCTGAATCCTGTATTTAAAGGATTGGATTTTTGGTAATAAATTCGCAGCGCTCTTAAAGAACTGTTTATTTTCTTTGTGATTGCTTTGCATAAAATTATAGAACCCGGATCTACGTAACAATATATTCTTGAGGAAATGCAACTGTATCATAGAATTTATTTCAAATTATACTTTACCCAATGCTGTTGAAGGAATTCCGGACTTTAAAACTGAAGATTTTGCTGTAATGATTGTAACTTTTGTATTCTAAAATTAATGAAATATAGTATCTTTTCTAGAGAAATTTAACAAACCGCATAATGGATGAATAGAAAAATAAATATTTCATTTTTCGATCATTTATAGAACTAAGATTTTGATTTTACTACGAAATCAAACATATGTATAGACAAATGCAGGAAATTCTTCAAAGGTAAAAAATAAACTGTTATCAGAAGTACTATCAGCATTGAAGAAATGCATGCTGTGAAAAAGATGTCAAATACCCACACGTTAAATAAATGTAAATATATTTTAATTTAAATAGTCTTGTTTTGTACGTTTGATTGTCCTTTTTTTCCCCAAAAATTTTCTTTTCATAAATATTAGATATTTAAGTAAAAAATTTTTCTTTTTAATTACTAACATTAATAAGCTACATTGTGTTATTGACATATTTAATTATTTACAGCCTCACAATTTTGAGTCTGTCAAATGACGAGGGATATGCGTGGTAGCCTAGTGGTCAAGCTAACGGACTCGTAGCCAGCGTGTCATGAGTTCGACCCGCGAACCACAGAAGATCTGCTTTGCAGAGTTTGAGTTTGAGTGAATATTAACGTCGCACTGTTCAGCTACACGAGGGCTTTTGGCGACGGACCACGTAATTTTGAACCATGGTCAAGTGACGTGGACGACACCTGAGCTGGCACCCCCCTCTCCTAACTACCACACCACACCAACGGGAGGACGTTTCAGCTCTCGACAGATTTAACGTGCATCGCTGCCCTACACGGCAGGTCTTCAGTGGTATTGGGCTCGAACTCATGACATGCCTGCCATGGTCCGATACCTTAACCACTGGGCTACCGCAGCCCTTTCTGCTTTGCAGAGGGGAGCGATGTTAGAAAAATATGTCGAGGCTCAAACGTCTTCCCGTTGGTGTGGTGTGGAAGTTAGGAGAGGGTCTTCTCAGGCGTCGTCTTCGTCACTTCACCATGGTTCAAATTTGCAAAGACCGTCGCCAAAAGCCTTCGAGTAGCTAAATGGTGTGATGTTAACCTCTTAAATGCCGCTGGCTTCACAACCGGTGCGTTAAAAGGAATAAAATAAATTACAGAAAGTTAAACGTTGCATGCATGAAAAAAAAAACGTAGCTATTAACTTAACAATTTTATAAAAATGTCATTAAAAATTCATTTATTTAATAGAATTTGTAGTATTTCATATCTTTTTAAGATTGATATCGTTCTTGAATATAAAATGAGTCCAAATATTTCATTTCATTTTGTAGCAATTCGTAAATTGCATTCTAAAGATTTTTAAGAGATTCGTTTTATAAAAATGTCTTTTTCTGTTAAGATATTTGTTTTCATTCGGTATACATTTGCTCAAATAAATGTTTTACAGTCGTAATGCGTTTCTTTCTTTATTTTAATTTTGAGTATTCCTTACTTTTTGCCTAGCTCTGTAATTGCAAACGATACCTACGATTGCAGTGGGTTTGAAAGTAATCAAATTTAAATATACTTTTATCGTAATTTCATGTCATTTTTTATTTGAGAAATATAAAATAGTAAGAACTCAAATTACTGTCCACATCTTCGGGATAAGCGAATTTCGATAGGCAAACAAAATAAGAATAAAATATATTTGAGGTATATTCAGTTTCATGATTTTAGTTTAAATAAAGATTTTTAAACTTCATTTTACTTTAGAATATAAACTTCTAAGCAAAACGATATTTTTCTGAAAAAGTAAACAAAATTACATACTTACTTTCATCTAGGTAAAGCCTTTAAACTTTTGGATTTCTAAATTCGAATTTTTCTAAAATCTTACAGAAACAATCAAAAAATAAACACATAAAGAATTGATTGATTGATTGAATATTAACGTCGCACTGTTCAGTTACACGAGGGCTTTTGGCGACGGACCACGTAATTTTGAACCATGGTCAAGTGACGTGGACGACACCTGAGCTGGCACCCCCCTCTCCTAACTACCACACCACACCAACGGGAGG
>BMAV01008042.1:124588-135671 GCA_019973955.1 Trichonephila inaurata madagascariensis | reverse complement strand
GATGGAACTAAGAAATTGAGGAAGAATTGCATTCTTGCCTTTTTCACTTAAAGAACACTTTTTTTGTGCGTTGTATTTGTATTAACCATGAGCGTTTTCGCTTTAGGAATGTAAGTTAATCTTTTAGTCGCCAAATCTGGAAATGTGAAATCGTTACTCCTGGTGATCCTGATCAGAACAGTGGAACAAAATTATTAAATTATTGTATTGTCATCGATGATTAATCTGACCTTTTAAAGTGGGTAAAAATCGAGTTCAAAGATTCTGCTACATACAGGTGAAGTTAATAAAAGCGTTTTAAAAAAGGAAGGTTTTACAAAATGTCGAAGTAGACTTTTATATCTAAGAAATACATTTTAAAGCGTACATTTTAAATTTTTAAAAAGCTTGCATTTTTTTTGAATTTTAAAGATTGCTAGGAATGAAGAATGCAATTTTTTTTTATGACGTTGATAACTCGTGGTTAGATTGCTAATATAAGTAAGGTGTAAGAATGCTTTTAACGAAGGATGAAGTAAAATGGGAGACAATGAGAGATCTTTCCCCCTTTGAAAAAAAGGTTTATTGCTGGGGCCCGTTTAGCAGAGGCTCCAATTTCAAAGACAGCAAATCTCGCTGGTTTCTCAAAAGCAGCCATATCAAAGGTATTCACAAAAGTTAGAAATGTTATAATTACGTTTATCATAATTAAATTGTTATTTTATTCAGTATACTCATTCATGGAGTTTCAGACATACTATATGAATTGATAACGAACTATTTATTTCAAAAATTCGAAACCAAATACAAAAGTATTTGATAAGTAAGCATAACACAAATAAACAAGTGATTATTGTATAAGTTTGAACATATCTGGGTTTATATTTAAGATCAAAGACATAATAACTTTGAGTTGTGGCCATACGTAGGAGTTATTCAAAGTATTGTTTAACTCTCAAAGGGAGGAATGATTAAAATCTTCGAATATGCACGTTCTGGCTCCAAGTTTCATAAACAACGATTCTAATAGAAATGAAGGCTTAGAGTGGAAAATCTGGCTGAATGATTACGATTCCAGAAATAGTGAGTGAACAATGGTGGAGTTTACAGCGCAAGAGAGAGAGAGAAAGCCAAATTAGAATATGCTAGCCGAAACTCTTGATTAAAACAAGGGAAAATGAAAAAAAAAGTATTAAAAACAAAATATGAAAATAATATGATTACATCAAGTATAATTAAAAAGAAAAATACATTGAAAACTATGTGAAAAATGTTAAGATGATTCTAGTGAAAGGAAAAAAGGACAAGAAGCTTTCTAAATGATATCAAATATGACATCGAAAACTATGTAAATAGGAAACATTACACAACGAAAGATGATTTTTAATTTTTAATTCAATACATGAGATTTGAATTCCCTTTTTTGATTTCTGGTATGTATGATATATTGCCAAATGAGTTTTAATATATGCGATTCTTTTGATAAATTCATTTACATCAGGGGTGTCAAACTCGAGGCCCGTGGGCCGCATGCGGCCCACAATGGATATTTTTGTGGCCCGGCCAGTATATCTGCCCACAATAATATATAATTTAGAATCAAAATTGCTCTTGAAATAGGAAAGATAGTAGCAGAAAAGAGATGTCAAGCGTCAGGATGTAGGCATTAAGTTTTTATTGCTCTTTCATTTATGCTTATTATAATGTTTTATTCGAAATAAATTTACGTTTCTGGGAATTGATTTTTTTTGTGGCCCACCTAAAGTAAACATTGTTTGTTTGGCACAAGTTAGCCTTTGAATTTGACACCCTTGATGTACATCATAAAGAATCATGTCCTTGTCTACTGATGTCTTATATGTAAATGCCTTTTTTGGGGGTATGCATGTTGTGGTGGGTTATGTATTGTACCATGTACTATTAACTATTTTACTTTGGAAGTTTTTTTAAATGAAAATTATTATTTTTTAAAATTTTATTTCAAAATGTGAGCTGCATAAGAAGCAACAATAGAAGATTGACTATTGGATGCGAACGAATGCAATATTACACACCGGAACAGATGAGTTTCAATTGATACGGTAACAGATTTGTAAGATGAGGTAAGAAAATATCATACTTGAACTGATGAGGGAATGTGAATTATGCAGCATTTGAATTTTCATTAACGTCTAACTTTGAAGTTTCACTATGCCTATTGGTAATGGACCGCATAATTTCGAGCCTCGGTTAAGTAACGAGGGCATTTCCTGAGCTAGTACCTCAATTTCTAAGCTTTCACACCTGAAAATTCATAGGAATATCTGAGCCGCAATAGATGAGAGGGTGCCAGCTCAGGTGTCATCCACGTCACTTGACCATGGTTCAAAATTACATGGTCCGTCCCCAAAAGCCCTCGTGTAGCTGAACAGTGCGACGTTAATATTCAATCAATCAATCAATCAGCAGCAATAGATGAAACGTACATCAGCCCATCTATATGGTTAGTCTTCACTTGTACAAGGACTCAAACCCACGACTCGCCCCAAGGTTGCGAATATGAGTACTCGTCTACTACGATAACATTGAACGCAGAGTGAGTGAATATTAACGTCGCACTACTCAGCTACTCAAGGGCTTTAAGTGACGGGCCTCATAATTTTGAATCATGGTCAAGTGACGAGTATGATACCCTCTTCTTCTAACTTTCTCACTACTCCAACGGGAGGACGTTTGAGCCTCGACAGATTCAACGTGCAACGCTCCCCTTCACGGCCACTTCAGTGGTACTAGGCTAGAACTCATGACACGCCGGCCACGAGTCCGTTGTCCTGATCACTAAGCTGTTGTTTGTTGTTGTTACTCATGCCACCTGTCTTACATAGTCAGATCGAGGTCCACGAAATTCATCGTGGCAATCGGCTAGATGTATGCCTATCGTTGGTCTTAGCCTTGAGCACCATACAGGTGACAGTACGATTTAGCTCAGTGAAATTCCCGAATGGACGATAGAACATTACCAGAATTGCCGCCACCATCTGACTCCACCTCCACCTCACTAAGCTACCGTGGCCCATTAAATGCAGGTTAAGCAGTATTAGATATAAGGAAATGGATGGCTGAAATTCAGGTAGTAGGTTAGGTACAGTGTGAGATGAGGTAAAATGTTTGCTTGTGTTAGTCAGGACAAAGAGGAATTTCTTTACGAGTATCAGTATTTGCACAATCATAAATCTTTTACATGAGTATATGGAATTTCAATTGTGTTATTTATTATTTTTATGTTGCAATATTTCAGTCTGTGTTTTTTATCTTATTGCATGAACAAAAATATATTACATTTCGGGCCTTATACATTATCTTTATAAATTGTTTGAATAAAAATAGTTCAGTGTGAAAATAAATTTGGTAACAGATTTGTTACTTGGAGTAGTTAATCTGTAAGGACGCCCCCCTTGGGTGCCCTTCTCCTTGATTATCAGCTTGAGCTAGAGGTGTAGGAATAAATGAAGAAGTAGAATTTCCATGATCTTAACATGACTTTATTAAAACCTTAAACTTAAACCTCTAACAGATTAGATAATAATAATATATGTGAGAGAATCTACGGTGGATAAACACACAATATATATAATACCGAAATAGCATAACCCGGACCACTATCAATAACTAACTCGCCTAAGCTCAATTGCACTGCTACCACAGATCCGAATATTAAATAGTCACTCCTACCTTAATGTCGAATGAAGTGGCTATCAATCTAATCCTAGTTGAAGTTGGGATTCCCTGGAGTGCAATGGTATGCACCTTGACCTAAGGGCTCTCTGACACGGATAACTTTGTTGGCTGTCACTTAGCCTTTCAAAAACTCTTCACACTTGAATCACGAACTATCATAACATTCCCCAAATTGCCACACCGCTTACTCTAACTTCCGATATTTAAAAGCTTCCTAATTTGCATCTTTCCTTCACGCTTCACTTTTTGGGTTTGGTTGGAAAATAGTTGCTATTAATTCTGGCCCCAAAGAACCCAAAGGACATGTTAATGAAAAGACGCGTGAGCCCGTCACAAATCTAATTTTTTTTGAACTTTTTAATTCCTCCTGGTATAATTAAGAATCTTCTTTATTCCAAATTTTTATTTAGAACTTGATTTTATTTATTAATAAATTAAACGTTATATGAAGATTATACATCCAAAGTTAAAAATATTTTGACACAGCATAATACATTGTCTATTATCTATGTAAAATGGTGTATGTGTGTGTGTGTGTGTGTGACTTAAATAACCATAAATCATTAATAAGTTACATAAAAAATAATGTTAATAACTTGTTCTAGTATATTTGAAATGTGTGACGAAACATGTGGATATTTTTTCCTTTTCTTCTGTTATCCGCGGAAAATGTAAATATATTCCTAGAAAGCATTTTGTGAAAAAATTGCTCCCTTTTCAGAATATCAAATACAAATGTTTCTATCTACAAGGAGAATATTTTTGGTTTCTTGTGAATTTTTTGTTTGTTTTATAAGCAATCTTTTCTAATATACAAAATCCGTTCTAGTAGAAAATAGCGCATATATTTTGTTAGAGATTTGTGTACTGCATAGTAAAGAAATACTGAAATCTTAATTCTTATGTGCAGGAAAACAACTTTTGGGAAAAACTATATAATTGAGTTTCAATCGAGAAGTTATATGAAAAGAATTATGAAGTTTTGTTTAACATTTCTTTTTTTTATAAATAAATGAAGACTTCATCATAAAATGATATTAGTTTATATTTAGAGTAATATTTATAAATTACTTTAATAGGAAATATGACCAAAATGCTTTTTTTTAAAAATTTACATCATTTCCTCCAGATGTCAAGTATTTGATGAAAGATTTCAGTCTTTAATGATTTATTTATAAAAAAGAATTCGGAAAATTGCTAAAAATGAAAATTGCGAAAATAGTGTCATAACGCTTTCATGCATAATTAAAAAGATTCAGAATGCTTTTGAAGTAAAACAGAAGCATGTTCTTATTTTTTTAAAAATGTATAACGTAGGCCTAATTATTAGAATTCGTAGTTCCTTCTGGGGTGCTAATTTGATATAAGAGTGCTACACGCCAAGTTGTTGTTTATGTTCGCAGAGATAGGTGATATTACAATTTGGTTACCTTGATATTTTTTATCGTCTGGTAATGTGGTTGCAATAGGGATAACGTATATTAGTCTCAATTTGTATTGTTATTTTTCCCGCGGTTATTAATTTCAGATGATATTAATTCGGTTTCTTAGAAAATGTAACCATTTTTGTTGCAATCATACTTCAAGCTACGATTTCAGTCTTCTTTTGTATTATGTGCTATTTTCGAATATGGATATTTATAATATTATAGGTGAGTACCAAAATATTTTTTTTTAAAGAACGAGTGTGCCATGCTTTTAATTATTGCTATAAATCAAACATTTTCACTTTATTTTACTTTTCAATAATTCTTGTTTGATGAAATTCATTGAAATAATTCGTAGTTTTTGGAATATTGCAAGCACCTATTAATTGGTAGTCATTATTAATTTTAATAATATTATGTAATTATTTTATTTATAATATTGCTATTATATATAATAATTGTTTTTATATTATTTATTTATAATAGTTATTTTTTTTTACTTTTTTATAAATATTACAAATGTTATTTATTTATAATTCTTATTATTATATTATATGAGCATTATTATATATAATAATTATATTAAACGAATATTATTATATAAAAATAAAATGGATATATTGCCATGTATCATAATTACTATTAAATTATATTATATGATATTAATAATATGTTACATATTATTATAATTATAATTATACATAATTTTTATTATATTATATTAATATTCATTATTAAATGATATTGGTTATTTTTAATCTTTTCCTATATTCTTCATTTGAAATATACTTTTAGACTGTTCTTTACAAGTAATTTCCTGACGATTTGTCATCGCTCGGGCACCATCTTGGATTCCATGTAACTCGACAAAACCCGCTGCTTGGTGGGATTAAGGAGTCGTGTCAAACAGCGCTTGGTGCGTAGTACTCTTATATCAAATTAGTTCCCTTTGTAGAGGTACGCATTCCTAAAATTAGGCTGATGATAAGTAGCAATCAGGCTTAATGATTCTGAGTAAATAAAAATTGGCTAAAAATACTACGTTATAGAGATATATTAGGAGATATATTACATAATAAACATTGAAATTATTTCCTTAAATGTTCAAATTCTTTTGATATCTCTAACTTAAACTAACATGTTTCATCATAATTATTTCAACATTTGAGTGCCAATAATGCATTGTGTGCCCTTAATGCATACGTGAAATTTATTTCTAAAAATATAAAAATTAATCTCCAAAAGGTAATATATAAGTGCATACCGAAAAATAATCGTAATTTCAAATGTATAAACAGCATGAACATACAAATCTTTACTAAATATTAATATCAATTTTCTAAAGAAAAATGTAGTAAAAAGCACTTTAATAAAAGCATTATCTAGTTAAAATTGCATTTCTTTAAAAAAGAAAAGAAGTTAAATTACGCAACATTGCTTTTAGAGTAAAAAAATATTTTCTTTAAAATTATATACGAAAATAAAATTAATTTTATGTTGTATTTTTTCAATGAAAATTTGATATTTTAAAGTGTATGAACAAATACGATAATGAATATCGAAATTATTTTATTGCATAGCAGCTCCCTTTTCGAATTTTATTTTTACATCCTTTTCCGGAAAAAGTATTCAATGTATCAAAAGCTACCTGAATAAAAATCCTTTTGAGCTCCACGAGTGGATTAAATAAGCAAGGGAAAAAAATAAACTAGCAGTGCCTCTTATTTTTAATAAATGTATAATATAATAAAAAAGTATCCCTTTTTCAATTCATAATATTTCTCACTCTCTCTTTTTATTTATATATTTATCTTGTTCAAATTTTTAATCGTTAATAAAATATTTTCTATTCATCCAATGAAGTTCGAATAAATTTTTGAAATTTGTACTGGATAACACTTGAAACTAATACAGTTTTTTCGAATACTAATTCATTACTTAAATTAAAATAAATTAATTACCTGTATTCGACGGCAACTTAGATTCGTCTCCATTGTTGTAAGAATGTTACTGTTACAACAATGACAAAGGTTACGTCGAAAATCGGTTTTTCAGCTACAGTAGCCAAACCGGGTGAGCATTGTTACAGCAATGCAGACGAATCATGCTCTTTTTTTCAATTCCTTCTATTAGTTCACTCTCTCTCTTTTTCTCTCTCTCTCTATATATATACCGTATTTTCCTGTATATAATCCGCAGCGGCGTATTATCCACAAAGCCTTTTTTTCGAGTAAAAAAAAAAGCATTGTATAATCCGCGGCAGTTTTTACGGCGAATAATCCAAAATATAAATTGCCGAAAATGAGTGTCATATAAGAAAAAAAAATACACAATATAATTAAAAACAGAAGTAAGAAATTGTACAGAAAAAAATATTATTATGAAACGTCTTTTTAATGATAAACGTATGATAATATATTTTACGATAATCTCAATAAAACAAAAAAATTCTTGCTACTGCCATCTATGTTTTGAGTTGTTAAACAAAACATTCCACGCGGAAAAAATTCTTTTTTTTGTTTTTTTAATTTAGCAAGTTAACAGCAAAAAAATTAAGATCGAGACTGTTTTCCTATTGTCTCTTTCTTTTAAAATCGATTTATTTATTTCTTCCTCTAATTCTGGCCAGTGAGGTTTTCCATGGCGATCGGTCGATCACAATTTTCGAAGTTGTGTTGGTCTTGTTTTTTCTCCACAAACGAATATTCAATTCGTCAACGTTTAAACACCCTGCAGTTTTTCGACTTCGGTAGCCTTCTCTATAACTTTTAACTTGAATTTTGCAGTGTAACTTAACGCTTTCGCTTCAACATGATGAAAACTTTCAAAGGACGTAATAGCTCTGGTCAAGAGAAAATTGGAAATGGCCCCAGCGATTAGTAACCTTCCGAGGAATCAAATTCTTTATTGAATGTAATTGGACAAAAACTAGTTATGGCTGAAAAACGTCATCAGAGCCATGAAAGCGCCACCTATTATTTATTTTATAAAACATAACCGGCATTTCTTTCAAAACTTTATTGTTAGCTTTTCTGTTAGAGAATGTTTTTTCTCAGATAATCTGCGGCGGCGTATAATACGCACAACGAAATTTGAAACTTTTTTAACACATAATCCGCGGATTATATACAGGAAAATGCGGTATATATATATATATATTGGGAGTTCAAATTTTCAATCGTTAATGAAATACTTTCTATTCATCCATCCAAAGTAATAATTGACTTAAGAAATTTTTTTTATATTACTTGTTTTTATTATATTAACCATTTTATATTATTGTGTTTCCTCTATAAGTATGTGCTTAATTTATTTTTAATTTCCTTTTAATATGTATTTGGTGTAAAAAAATATTTGCTGTCATGCTATGGACAAGAGCTATCAATTAAGTATTTGTTCTTTGCGTGAGGGTTACATTATGTTTCATTTAAATGAGTTTTTGGGATTCTAGCAGTTGCTGTTCTTCGTTGCTGGTTATTAGTCTTATCTGCACAAAACTACTGAATTTTGTTGTTATTTGCCAATCAAAAATTTTGAGATTTGTGTCTGTCAGATTTTTTAAATGATGCTTTAATTTTTAGTTTTATTAAATTAAAAGTAATACTCATCGCGATTAACATTTTTTTTTTCCTTTTAAGATCAAGAATATTTTCAATGAATCGAGTGCTGTTCTGAATAAAATATATTAGAATCGGTTTATGTGTCTTTAAATTTAAGCATTTGTATCATTGATTTCTTTTTTATCAAGAATCCTTATTTTTTTTATAACATAAAAAAGTAAGAATTCTTGCGTTTTTTAGTTCGGTGAAAAATATTTTTAGAAACTTTCAGAACGTTTAACTTCAATCCGTAAGTTTTATACCAAGGGTTTTGTTTGTAAAAGAATTGCCTAAGATCACAAAATGACTTTTACTTTTATTTTGAATTGAGGAGTTTTAAAATTTAAGATTACAACACTAACTTTATTCTCGGAGGTAACTCAGTAATTACAAGTGATATCGAAAATCGAATGGATTTAAAAATATTCAAGTTTAGCTACATTTTTACATCTGACTCAATCACTTTTTGGAAGAATATTAAATCTCACATTCAAATCCAGGATTTCAGAATATTATGAAACGGTTTTCGATAAACACACCAAAATTCGAATAAATATTTGAAGAATAACTTTTTTATTTGGTTAATCTATTCAAGAGATTTTTGTATCCCTTCATATTCAAAGAAAATGAAGTTCAGATTATTGCGGTATTTCCTTGAAAATAAATATTATTATATATTTTCCTTTGACCAATTTTTTTAAAGTTTGAATTCCCGTATTTATTTTTCTTCTGAAATCGGTTGAAGAAACGAACGGAAGTGAAATGTAAATAAAGAAAAAAGGCAGACGAGAAATGATTTTTCTGCATTATTGTATTGGTTTCCAATGAATGGCGAAATGAAAATTTTTCCTTTCATCTAAAAGCAGTTTAATACTATTGAAGAAAAGATGGAATATTTAAACGGCTTATTGGATTTTTGCGTTACATTTCTCGTTTTTTATTGATGCAAGAAGGGAATAAACTACAGCGCCTCTGAGTGAAACTACTTTTAATATTATGATGATTTGAAGTACTTTCTGTAAAATTAAGTAACAAAGTATTTTATTTAAGGATTTTTTTAATGGACAGTAAGCATTAAGAACAAATATATATTTTTTTTCAGATTATTTACTTCTATTTGTGTAGAATTCAGTATTTTAGGGGATATCCGTATCAGGTTTCTCCTTCAAAACCATCTTAGAATATTTACGTTGTCTTTTCTCAGTAATTTCTGTTAATTTTTTAAACTCAACGATAAACAAGATCATTCTTTTATTTTTTTCAATTCCTACTATTAGCTCACGCTCTCTCTTTATTTATTTATCTTGGGGGAATTTTCAATCGTTAATAGAATACATTTTAAAGCGCTCGATTGAGCTGAAATTTTATATACATGATTATTTTGGATGACAATACAATAATATAATTATAGTTAATGAAAATAAATTGATTAAAACTAATTATTTAAGTTCTCGCAGTGTTACCAAAACTGACAAATAGTAAGTCTGGAATTTAGTCATCACGATACCGTTAATCTCGAAAAAAACGATCAACATTGCCTTGAATTTTGATTTGGACATCCTTGCTTTTTTTTTATTCTGGGCGATTCAGGCGTCTTCCAATGCATCGATTGCCGCTTTGTTTCAACATCGTATTGAAAAATCATCGTTTCGTTGCAAGTAATAATGTTTTTCATTAGTCCGGGATCTTCTTCTAACCTTTCAAGGAAATCTGAGCAGACCTGTTGATGCAAGAGCTTTTGGTCAGGAGTCAGGTTTTTTGGCATCAACTTCACACAGACTTTTGTCATGTGTTAATTCCTCGTGTAAAAGTTTTCTAACCGTTTCTTTATCGACGTTTACAGCTTCGGCAATCATCCGGATGCTCATTCGACAATCTGCACGCACAATTTGGTTGATTTTGGTCACTGTTTCCGGAGTTGAAACAGTGACAGGGCGACCTGGGCGCTGGTCATCTTCAGTGCTCTCTCGGCCCTCACTGAAGCGCTTACACCACTCAAAAACACGCGCACGAGATAGGAAATTGTCTCCATAGGCCTCTAGCAACATTTTATAGCACTCAGTCTGAGTTTTGTTCAACTTAAGGAGAAATTTGAGATTGATACGTTGCTCCTGTTTTTCGTCACACATGGTTTTCGGCACGAGAAAAAAACACGTTCATTTCAAATCGCTACTGCACAAATACTATAATAGTGACGAAAACGTGTTTTGGCACGTGAATAGAGATTTCCAGATACCCAACGCACTACTCGTTTTTTACCCCACCCCTCTAGGGCGCCCTCTAGGCGTACAGTCTCGTTATTTAATAGCCTGACCTCGTATATATTTAAACCACACCATACTAACTGCCACCGGAAAACCT
>BMAV01008042.1:107830-121320 GCA_019973955.1 Trichonephila inaurata madagascariensis | reverse complement strand
GTAGTAAGGGGAGGGCATATACCATATTAAGGAACATCTGCTTATTGTTCTTCCTGTTGGATAGACAATCATGAGTCATGATACTATGCGTTCAATAAAGCTTGTTTTTGTTTGATTCCATACCGTATGCGTTGTATTCCTTTTTCAGCGCCGATGCTTTCGTCATCTTTTACGTACATAATACTCTCCCTCATTTCAGAATTTCATGTCTCTCAGATGATTTTTCGTGAAGTTATGGCAATAAACCCACCTGTTGCTTAAGATTTGCACACCAGTGTATTAAAAAAAAATTATAATCTTGGGGGCTCTGAATCACATCCATTGGAAACCTTAGGAGTGAATCAATGTATCGTTTTCCGATAAGTCTTGATTCTGTATAAACAATGATTCCCGAAGGAAACGGACCTGGAGAACCCCAGGAACTCGATCTCAAGCGCTCAGTGTTACAGAACTACTTAGCTACAGTGGTGCTGGTGTCATGGTTTGGGCAGTGATATCATTCACTGGCCTAACTGACCTCCACATCTTTCGTCCCGATTCATTAACACCAGTTATTTATCGGGGTACAATTATCAATTATATGTTCGTCCATATCTGACAACCATGGGTTCTGATGCCATGTTAATGG
Organism: Trichonephila inaurata madagascariensis; assembly: GCA_019973955.1. Lineage (NCBI taxonomy): Eukaryota > Metazoa > Arthropoda > Arachnida > Araneae > Nephilidae > Trichonephila > Trichonephila inaurata. The sequence continues at coordinate 120,692 of BMAV01008042.1, read as the reverse complement.
ACGACAACGCAGGAAAAACATTTCTCGTTGTCAACCAATACCTGGAATGTGAAACACTACTGCGAAAGTAATGACTGGCGCTTATGTCTGGGACATGCTCAGGATGCGTCTTTCCGTTCTGTGCAATACGCCATTAAATTTTAATGATTTGACGACATGTTTTCGAGAATAGGATCAGATTCCACAAAATGCGATTGAAGACCTTCTTGAATGTATGAATCGTTGTGGCCGAGCCTTCATCTCCAGTAGAGTTGTTAACACACCCTGGTGATAAATGTTTGCAACTAGACATTTTTAGCTCCAGTTAGGGACAGTTTTGTATGTACTATTTATTTGAAAACTAATTCTTCTTTTCTTCTTATTTTTATATATAATGTCGGATTTCCGTTTCTATTATTCATTAACCTGTGAAAACTTCATTGCATTTCAATAATTTTTTTTTCATTTTCATACTATTTTTCTATTTTTTTTTGTTTTTTTTTTGAGACAGAGTATACTTAAATTTACGCAACTCTTTATGGGAGTCTACTAAGTGCAGCACTTGCAGAAATAATTTCTAAAGTAAATCTTTTGGATGCTATTTTATCAGAAAATATAGTATAAAGAGTATTGCTCTGGTTGCTTCAAATGTGATAAAAATAAACACTAAATGTATCAAAAATTGATAAAATATAATTATTTTTACTCTAAGCGAGATTGACTACAAAAGCTGTTTTGTATAAAATATAAAACAGGGAAACAATATTTTTTCTCCTGAATAGCATATTTTCCAAAAAAAGAAAAAAAAAAGATTTTTTTCTGTGATGTATTGAACATGAAATGCTTCGCCAGATCCATACACAAAGAAATGTTTACTCTATTCGCAAGAAATATTCTGTTTCTTGAAGTGGTTTTTTTTTAAACATGCACAACTCTTTCTTGAATGGAAGAGAGAAAAAAAAAACGAATTTTAGTTCTTGGATTTGTTACCAGTAAAATATAAAAGGTAGAATAAAACAAAATCTTGCGATCAAAAAGAGAATTGATTATGAAAGAAAATTCTTCTGGAAGATTCCGGGAAGTAAATATACCTGCAGCTGATTTTATTTGTAAAAACGCAAAGACATATTGAAAAGAATTTTTATTGGAACTAATTTCATATTTTACAATGGAAATAAAGGTTTATTCTAGAATTCGCTTTAAGTGTATGTTTTACTGATGTGTAAAAATATAATTCATCATTTTTATTATTTAAAAACCCCGGATACTTTATAAATATGAGAATTTGCAGATATAAAATTAACTTCAGAATTTATAGAATGGTAGAAAAATTATTTATATAATTAAAAGATTGGCAAAAATACAGAAGTCATTATTGAAAACATACTTCGTTCAAGCAAAAATGTCTATAATCTTTGAATTAAACTTTTATAGTAAGCTTAATATATAGTTCTTGTAATGCTTTCTTTAAGAATTTACTGGTAGAAAACAATAAGTCCAATTAGCATGAAAAGAAAGAATATATTAAATCATTCACAAGAATGTTAGATTAGGAACTGAAGTGTTTATTGCACATGAGAATTAATTTCTGAAATTTTGGATTATCAAAATTTTTATTGATTCTTGAGATTTTTTTAATTCTTTTTCGTTATGCTTTAAATGGAAATTTAAAAGTAATTATACTAATTAAAATTTTTATGCAAGGTACAAAAATTTAGATTTTATTCACTTATTTTTGTAGCACAAAGACCATATTTGACCATGCAGTGTCAAAAATTAATTAATTTATTATTAAAACCAGTTTTATCATCTAAATGGTATCAAAATGCATATTTATCATTTGAACATAAGATAAAAAATGGGAGGATGGGATATTTCTTAAAAAAAGGGAACTGAAAGATTTGAAAGAGAAATCATCTAACACAGCAACATATCTTTCAATTGAGTGAAAGAGATAGAGATAAATACACTGGTGTGCCAAATTTAAGCATAATGTAAATTTTAAGCACATAACCATGCAATTGCAGAAAAAGAAGGGTTTTTGCGATCAGTACAATGAACATGCAATTCAATAGAAAGGTTATGCGTATACAAATATCAAGAACAAAACGTCATAAGCAACGTAAGTTTACTCAAAACACGCGCAGATCAAGACAACAATAAAATGAAGAATGGAGGAGCAATTCAAGACATTAGCTGCAAGTGCAAGTGAGTTCTTTCATGAAATATGGCTTGAACAAATTATCTGGACGACTTCACATCGGATAACTAGAGGAAGGGCTAGTGACTAGTGAAGCTGAAGATCTCGGAATCAAAAGATGTGTCGTTTCAGGCGCTTGGAAAGCTTTCCAAACCACATGTGCAAATGATAGAAAAGATGGTAGGGGCCACCAAGGGAAACAATAGACAATCGCTTTATCATCCTGATAGTGATAAGAGAGACAAGTGTCACTGTTTACTATGGTCAGAGACCTTCGCAAAGGTGGTTTATTTGGCCAGCGTCCTGAATACAGCATCCCTTCGAGAGTTGGCCATTGGTGGCACCGCTTAGAGTGGTTGGTGTAAGGAGCACATAAACTGGACAACTCATCACTTGAGTCGTTTCAGTACCATAAGCGATTCTCAACGCAATTGATTTAGTGAGAGGTAAGGACACAGTTTCATCCAAGAAGGAAAAAGATAGTTATAGGGATTCTAGGGTTGTCATCTGAGGAGGTATTATGCTAAACAGACGGACTGAGCTCTGTGTTTTCGGCAGAGGTTCCGAAACCGGAGATCGCTATTGCAAGGAGCTGATCCTTCCCCATGTGCTTTTGTTCCATGGTACTATTGGATAAAACTTCAATTTAAGCATGACTATGCATGATAATACTTTATTGTTGATGTTCAGAAGCTATTGGAAAGTGAAGACATCACTCGAATGGATTGATCAGTGGTCTCTCCAGATTTAAATACCATTAAGGTATCTGACTACGTTCGGAACCGTGATTTTACAAAAAGCGCACAAATGGATAATTTTCATGATATTTAGTGTCACTTAGATTAGAATACATGTATAAAATTATTTTAAGGACATTTTGAGAAAAAAAATTATTTAAGTACATTATATCGGCAGAAAATTAACTTAGAATAACCCTTTAACAAAATGTTCTCCTTTTGTGAAATATGCTTCTGTTGTATAATAATATTTTTCCTGTATATAGCTCAGACCTCTGTACAGAGGCTTAACTATGATTTTTGAAAAATTCACATTATTTTCAGAGTTACAACCCATTGAAATAATTATTGGCGTTTTTTTTTTTCTTAAAATTTATCCTCTCTGTTGTCGTAAAACATGGATAAACCCACTTCTAAGTAATATATTTCAAACATTCTAGTTGAGCTTCTGCACAGAGGTCTGAGCTATATACAGGCAAAATGTTATTATAATAGAATCATTTTTCACAAAAGGAGAACATTTTGAAAATGGGTCATTCTATGATCACTTTTTGTCAAAATATTGTACTTAAATAATTTTTTATTGTAATACTATTCTTAGAACAACTTTATATTCATTTTTTTTTATCTAAGTGACACTAAATATCATAAATATTATCCATTTCAAAATCACGGTTCCGAACATAGTCGGATACCTTAAGCATGTGTGGAATGCTTTGTGAAGACGCCTTGTGGCACGATTAAATCCTCCGGTAAAAACTCAACAACTGAATCAGATGCTGTTTGATGAATGGGTATTCTTAACTCAAGAAATGTTGGACAATCTGGTGCTGAATATGGGGAGACTATGCGAAGCAAGCATTGCAATAAGGAGATGGCATATCCCATTATAAGGAACATCTGCTTGTTGTTTATCTTGGACGAAATTCATGTGCAACAATACTATATTTGTGGGATTCAATACACTATGCCAGTGCTTTTCAAACTTTCACTATTGGCGACCCAATTTTCAATCATAATTTTTATCGAGCCCTCTTTATAGAATAATAATGCGCTTTGGCTCTAAACCGACAATACGATCTTAATTATAAGCCGTACACATTAACAAGATAAGTATTAAATTTTGTATTTGTTACTTTTAAGTATTATTTATTTTAATCAAATTACTTTTAAGTAATAGGATAATTCTTCTTATTTTTTTCTCTAATTTTTAAATTGGAACATATTGCAAAATGATGTTTAATTAAAAATTTATTTCCTCCATCATTCCTTTCTAAAAGTGTAAATGTCATTAGAAAAAGAGTCTAGTCTATGTTGCGTTCTATCGTATCCACCACATTTGTCATTAATATTTAAAACGAGAAGACTTCATAATGTTTTAACCCGGGAGAGCAGGCACGCACTCTAAACTACCTTTAATTATTGCGCTAGGTCACTGAGTCACCCCAATTTTTTTCCCCTTTACATTTATTTTTATTGTACACTATAAAAATCACAATTCCAGTGAATAATTTAACTAAGAGAAAATATACTTACCTACTTTCAAGGACTTTTCATTTTTTCTTTGATAATTTGAGAAAAAATCCATTAAAACTGAACTAAAACGTTTCAAAGGTACGTAACCTCAATAAAGAACACAAACGACAGACATTTTTCGCTAACATTACAGGAATGATATCTGCAAGCAAAACCGTCTTATTTTGCTCAATTTACTGTAGATTTTTTTAAGGTATGTGACTACCTTCGGAGCACTTTTTTTGAAATATATAAAATTTCAGTTAAATAAACATTTTTTTATTTGAAATGGGACATAAAAGTAAGAATTCCAATACAGGTTTTACAAAGTTAAAATTAATTTTGGAAATATTGGGAATTTTGAGTGAAATTTTAGTGAAAAATTGCAGTTGCGGTAAGGATTGTATTGAAAATTCTAATTAATATATTCTTATAATATTTATACAGTACATAAATGCCATTATTATCTGTGTTTATAGCTATAAAATTTGTAAATACTTCTAAAAGTTTTTGAAATATGTCAATTTTTACGCCAAAACTCAATTTTTTACAAAACACTAATGTTATTTTCTCACAAAAAGTGCAATAAAATAAATAAATATATACACAGAGATTAGATTATAGACTAGATAACAGATAAAACTAAATAAAACATTTTCTGAAAATTTCAAGTCAATATCTTAAAAATAAATTCTGTAGTGAACTGTGCCGTGAAGAAAAAAATTGAAAAACATAGTTTCTCAGAAAATGCATTTAAAGATTTTAATACAATATGAAAAATTTTCTACTAATTGTGCACTTTTTAAACTCTCCATATTTATAGCTCAAGCACTTTTTAGCTTCATGTAAAACTGATTTGGCCATTTATTTTACTCTTTTGTTGTTTTCTGGAGAGTTTTGTAGACTACAACAATTGTCGTTTTTAGCAAAATTTTGGTGAAAAATTGCAGTTACGACAAATCTTGTACACAAAATTCTAATAAATATATTCAAATAATATTTATACAGTACATAAATAACATCTTTATCTGTGATAGGAATCAAAATTTTTGTAATGCTTTTGGAAGTTTTTTAAATATGCCAAATTTTATGCAAAACTCAATTTTTTAAAAAAATTAATGCTTTTTTTTCATAAAAAAGCAATTAAGTACATAAATATATACACAGAGATTAGATTTTGATTCATAACACAGATAGAACTACATAAAACATGTTCTGAAAATTTAGATTTAGTATCTTAAAAATATTTTGTGTAGTAAGCTTTATCATGAAGAAAAATATTGAATAACAGTTTCTCGTAAAACACATTTAATAATTTTAACTCTAAATAATTATTTTTCTACTTACAAAACATTTTCAAAACTCCCCATATTTATAGCTTAAGCCCTCTTTAGCTTCAGTTTTAGCTAATTTGGACTTTTTTTGGCTTTTTGCTTTTTTCTGGTGAGTTTTGTTGATGGTAATGACTGGCGTTTCGATTTTTGAATTCTCTCTGTGTCAATTCCCATATAATTTTTAAGTGTCATTGGATCAATTTCTAAACCTAAATAATTAAATACAGGCAACAGCCCTAAATAACCAGAATTATATAAGATGACAGCAATGTATGAACCCAAAAACAAAGTTTTTTTATGAACAAAAATTTCTTTCCGCAAAACAGACCACAATACATTATTAAAGATTTCATTATTGTTTTGAGTCATGCCATGAAGGCATTTTTTTAGCAACTCCTTTTCACAGAGTGCTAAATAAGTAGGCTTTATCACTTTAATCACTGGATTTGAAAGGCCTGCTGTTTTGTCTACATATAATTTACCATCACATAATGCTTGTTTATACTTGCACCAGCTGTCTTTCCCTGTTGGACATTGCCCATACATGGGATTTTGAATGCTAGAGCAGCAGTGAAAGAAGGCAGCTATTACAGCAGATTGCATTTTTTCGAGGCATCCAACATTGCTTCGGATGGCAATCCCATAATAGTTCTGCAGTTTATCAATAAATTTATCAGTTAATTTCCCCTTTCCACCAAGTCCTTTGGTATTCTTTTTAGTTTCCTTAAACGTGAGCCTACTCTTTTTTGTATATGTCCTATACATTCAAGTTTTGTGACACTGTTTTCACCATATATATCTTTCACTTGTAAAAAGCCCTTTGAATCACCATCACTATAGTACTCGGTGTATTGCAGGTCTCGTTTGATTAATGACCTTTCAAAAATTCTGAAAACTCCAACAGCTTCCATGTTTCCAGAGGATCCTTTGTAATTTGAACATTCATGCTCAGATTTCACATTCATTTCACACATTTTGCAATATTGTGTCATTACTTCCAGATCTAAAATTTTTCTAGTATCAATGGAAATAACTGAAACGCAGCCATTAAGTGACATATGGCCTCTCCGCTGCCATGTGCCATCTACCGAAACACCACAAGTTGTACTTTTTTTTAAAATTTCGCACTTCTTTAGATGCAGCTTTCATATTTTCTTCCGAACATAACTGTACTGCTTCCAGCAGTTTGAGTTCATGAGCTCTGAAGGTATTTTTAGAAATGCATGGCAAATTTAAAGTGCATAACAACTTCTTACCAGCTGTGAAACCTCTGCCAATCAATCTCATTCCAAATACCAATAAAGTATTGAGAGAGAATTTTTTATTTTCTTTAGGAGTAGAAGTAAAGCCAATCATGTATCCACAACTGCAAGCCACACACAAGTTAGAGCAAAGTCCTTCCCTAGAATCTTCTGACAGTTTCAATCCAGTTGCATAACATTCCGGACAACACAGGATTGAAATAATTCCCATCAAAGCTTGGAAATTAATAATTATATTCCCTGTAGAATCATGAAATTCTGGTTCAGGCACATCAAAACTCCTCAATTTCGCCTCACTTGCAGACGTATTATTACTGTTTTGTGCTAACTTGGTAAACATATTACCATAAAACTTTCTCTTTCTGGACACTTTCGATCTAGCTTTCGGCTTTTTTAAATTAATCACAATCAAATAAAAGGTTAAAATTAAATGAAAATGAATGAATAAACTGTAAAAATATTAAAAGTAAGTAATAATTAAGAAGAACGCTTTAGAACGAACAATGTAAACAAACTATAAACGATAATATTATTGCCACTCAGTAAAACAAGCTTGAATTAAAAAAAACAGTTGCCAGATTAAAAAAGTATTAATAAATAAATAAAGGATACGTTGATCTATATTTACAATAAATATTAAATATTTATATTGCTTAAAAGTCACGAAAAAGACGTTCAAACTATTTGTTTACATTTTTATGTCTCTTTAAACACCCATTTCCGGTTTTGAAAATTCCATTTCCGGTTTACTAAATAAGCTATAACTTAGCTTCTAAATATCGTAGGAACTAAAATAAAGTATTTTTGGAATCTTAAGCGTATGGGCTATAATATTAAAACATAAAAAAAATTTCGAAAATTTTCTCCAAACCGAGGATTTTTGGGTAGTCACATACCTTAATATACCTTTAACTTTAAGCCTCGCGCAACCTCTCCAGCTTTTTGTGTGTGTGAGTGTGATCAATATAGAAATACGGATGTTAATTCTAAAAAAGGAATTGTGTAAAACGCGTATTTCATCATGCTTTACGTGTTTCAGAATGTCCATAAAAATAAATCTTAGCTAAATAATCCTTCACAGGACTCTCTGTGTTTTTCCAAATATCACATAACTCCTTCACATGGTAAAAAAGCACAGCAGAAACAGATTATTTACAACTTCCCTAAATGAAAAACAAAAATATAAAAAAAGGGGACAGAACTAATTATACCAATAAGTTCTAAGGTCAAACGATGATCAGCAATCTGCTTTCTGGGTGAAAAGTGAATAAGTCTTCCTTTTCTTTCCACAGCTAATGTACAGCATTTCAATAATAATAACAGTGATGAATTTTTTATCTTCCTACAATTTTTCTCTGGGTCTGAGTTTTTCTTCTTCTGAAACAGTAGTATTTTATATTTAAAAAGAAAGCGTAGTAAAAAAATCTCTCATAGTGGGATTACAGCAAATCAAACAAAATATTTGTTTTTTTTATTTGGTTATAGGATCAGATAGTTAATGAACGTATCAACGTGTGGAAACTTTTATATTTGATGAAGTAATATCTCAGATGATATATATAAATTATATCGGTGTAAATGCGTATTTTTTTATATGTGAGAAAGTATTTTGTTTACTTCGTTCCAATAAATTAATTTATTAAACCTTTTATTTTCGATATGCTCGCACCTCCCTTTTAGGGTTATCATGCTCCCTAGGGGTGAGCACTTCACAGTTTGAGAAACGATTTTTGCGCAACTATGTTTTCGTCATCGTTAGAGGGCAAGATGTTGTCTCTCATTTCTGAATTTCATGTCTCTCAGATGATTTATCGCAGAAATATGGCAAAAAAAACAAAAAAAAAAAACATTTGTTGCTAAAGTTTTGCACACTAGTGTAATTCATTATGTAAATTTCTTAATAATCTGACATAATCCAAATTATGAATAATAACTGAAACACTCGTTCTTTGCACGGGTTGTTTTTTTAAAAAAATGTTAAAAAAATTTTACTCATGTCATGATAGCTGAATTGTAAGGAGAGTAAAATACGGTACAAAAAAAAAAAGGATAGAAAAATGTAAAATTAATTTTTTAATGAGTGCACTTAGTATTTACGTATAACGCTCGTTAAACTCTTGCAGCACCTTTAAGGTATCCGACTACGTTCGGAACCGTGATTTTAAAAAGCGCATAAATGGATAATTTTCATGATATTTAGTGTCACTGAAATTAGAATACATGTATAAAACTGTTTTAAGGGCATTATGACAACAAAAAATTATTTAAATACACTATTTTGGCAAGAAATTAACTTAGAATAACCTTTATTCCAAATGTTATCCTTTTGTAAAAAATGCTTCTATTGTATTAATATTTTGCTTGTATATAGCTCAGACCTCTGTACAGAGGCTCAACTATGATTTTTGAAAAATTCACATTATGTTTAGAGTTACAACCCATTGAAATAATTATCGGCGTTTTTTTTCTTAAAATTTATCCTCTCTGTTGTCGTAAAACATGGATAAACCCACTTCTAAGTAATATATTTCAAACATTCTTGTTGACCCTCCGTACAGAGGTCTCAGCTATATACAGGCAAAATGTTATTATAATAGAAGCATTTTTCACAAAAGGAGAACATTTGGAAAATGGATCATTCTATGTTCATTTTTCGTCAAAATAGTGTACTTAAATAATTTTTCATTGTAATACTATCCTTAAAAGAATTTTATATACATTTTCTAATCTAAGTGACACTAAATATCATAAATATTATCCATTTATACGCTTTTGTAAAATCACGGTTCCGAACGTAGTCGGATACCTTAAAGGTCAAATTTTGCAAACCCTCTTTAGTAGCGAATCTTTTCTTTTAAAGTAACGTGCCCACAAAGTTTCAAATCTGTAGGTCTAATAGTTCGAAAGCTGGAATATTTATTTATAACACTCCTTAAATTCTCACAACGCCACTCGGGAGTCAATTATGGTAAAAAAGGGAACCTTCTATATGGATGGAGGATAGAGGGCTACCACACCTTATAACTGCCTTGATAGAACCGGGAATCTTTTCTGAGTTTTAGCGGCACGCATATTGAACATTTTTTTTTTTATAATATGCATTGATTATACTAGAAATTGATATTGAAATTTGACGATAATTATAATTCATTCAAGGAAAGGCTGAAGACCATTTAATTTTTTTTGCTTAATTAAAAGAATCACTTCTAAAAGTAGAAGAAAGATAAATAACGCAACTGATATGCTTTTAGGTAAAATAATTGTTCTAAAAAGCTTTCGAAGTACAACAAACAGGATATATGATATTATCCATGAAATCAGAACAATTTAAATGGGAAATATAAATTTTAAAAATCTTGGATATTATACCCAAAAACAGAATATTAAAAAAATACATATCCAAGTTATACAGATAACAGAATTACTTTATTTTTACAAGAAAAACTTGGTTATCTCATACCTCACGTTGCTGCTAATGAAAAGGAGTAATTTTTCTCTGCGGCTGAAGCAGTTTTTTCCCCAGTGCTATACAATAAATTGGTATTACAAGAAAAATATTAAATTTCAAAATAATGAAGGAGAAAAAGACTTTTCTACTTCAGGAAATTATGTATAAACGTTATGGAAAACTAATTAAAATATGATTAATGTTGCAGAGCAATTTATCAGTATAATAAAAATTAACTAAATGACATATACGTAAAGAATAATTTTAGCTTACGAAAATATTCTCTGGCTTAAAGCATTAAATTGATTTACTAGAATCGAAGCAATTAATATTAAACTTTTAGAGTATAAGAGTAGCATTATATGTATTTTATTCTAAATTGGAAAAAGAAACATTTTTATTCCTGTTTTCTTAACTTTGTTTTATTTGTTTTAAGTTATTGTTTATTATATTTGTTTTATATTTGTTGTGTAAATAAAAAAAAATCGTAAGAGTTATCATAACTCTGCGTTTTTTAAACTTAGAGATTTCAAATTTTGCGAGTTTGTAGAAATGTATTTAAAAAAAAAAAAAAAAACAAACTTAGACCAAAAAAAAATTTGCTTTTTTGAACAATTTTTGCCAATTGAATTTGTCCCCTTAAAGTTCGTAAAAAGTGATCCCTGATCAGTTTTTTTACCCATTTTAAAACTACACACAATTAAATAATTACACAATCAAGTTAAAATGATTGAGGCACATATTATTTGAAATCATTGTGTGTATAAATTTAATGCGGATAATTATATGATTGATTACTCGAATATTAATATTGCTACATCAGGGATTTTGGCGCCGGACCACGTAATTTTGAACCATGGTCAAGTGACGTAGACCACACCTAAGCTGGCACCACACCAATGGGAGGACGTTTCAGCTCTCGACAGATATAGCATCCTCGCTGCCCTACACGGCGGGTCTTTAGTGGTACTGGGCTTGAACTCATGACATGATCTGATACCTTGACCACTGGGCTACCGCAGCCATGCAAATATTTATATGCATTGTATTGATAAAAAAATAATTTAAAAATGATAAATCACGTAAATAAGAGTGCATTTTTTTTCGGATAATTCAATTGATTTAAGTAATTTTAAAAATTGATTTTTGCTATCAAAATTGTTCATGAAACTAACTTAAACTAATTTCGAATATACTTCCTTAAATATTTTATTGACCGTTTAAAAACTCAAAAACTCCTTCGGTGTATATGGATAATATATAAGACGAACTTATTATTATTAGTCAGGATGATTTAACTTATTATTTTAATTAAAAGAAGGATCATTCATAATGTCTTGATTTTATTTACGACGACTTTTGTGAACTCATTCTTAGATAAATATTACATTTTAATTTCTTGTTTCTACTGATATAATCAATATACTGGACCGAAATTAGACATTAAGTTTCAAGTACAATATTTTTTTAAAAAATCACATGTTCCTTTAAATTTGTCCGGGTGAGTGAGTGAATATTAACCTCCCCCTCTTCAGCTACTCGAAGGCTCTTGGCGATAGATCTTGTAATTTTGAAACATGGTCAAGTGACGAGGATGACACTTGAGCTAGCATCCCCTCTCCTAACTATCACACCACACCAACGGAAGGATATTTGAGCTCTCGTAAGATTTAACGCGAATCGCTTCCCTACACAGTGGGTCTTTAGTGGTACTGGGCTTCGAACTCATGACACACCAGCCACGATCCGATACCTTGAACACTAGGCTATCGCTGTCACCAAATTTGCCCCAAAGCTGAGTAAACGAAACAGTGCACAAAAAGCAAAATGACGCAGAAACTAAAATATTTACTACACATTTTATTATAAGAAAAAAAAAATAATCTCTAAGAATGTAAAATATCTAACAATACTTTAAAACTTCTACGTCCATAAATAAAGCAATTTCTTCGTAAACAACTCAATTTTAGAAGACTGCTTCCTTTTAGCCACTCAACTTTAGAAGCCAATATGCCAAAAAAAGTCATTTCAGATTCAATAAAAGCTATAAAATTGTCTATGTTCTGAAAAAAAAACAGTGGTTTTGAATTTGAGATATCATCTTGAAAAGAACAGCAAGCTAGACGATACTTCCCCTCAGATAATCAACTGCACATTATGAAAACGAATTTAGAACCTTTTTTTTTATGTTTCGCTTTTCACTAAGGTTTGTGACAGGAATATCGTTTGCTATATTTGTTTTTCTTTCAATCGAAAAAGTGGCTTCTAAAACTGACAAAAAAAAAAAAAAAAAAACCCCAAAAAAAAAAAAAAAAAAATTTTGGGGGGAAAATTTCGGTACTTTTCCGTTTTGCCGAAGCAAGCGATAAAGTCGCCAAAAGTGATAA